>DWCF01001029.1:0-35002 GCA_018230265.1 Delias oraia
ATAAGCTTTATATTCTGTCTGTAAAGAAAAATTTGAAAATACTTCATTTTATTTATTGTATATACTGAATTTTTTACAGTCAAAAAATAATTACATATTAAACGAGTACACAGGGATCAAATTACCTGAACATAATATCGTACCGTATCGATCAATCAGCATTATTAGAAAATATTAATATCAAGAATTTCTTTACCGCAGAATTTCTTTTCATAAAATGTATCTAAGATCAATCTTAAGCAAGTCAACTTTTCAATCAAAACGCCATAACGAAATCAAAACATAATCAAGACTCGTAGCTAAGTGGTTTAATAAGTCTATAATGGAGCGAGAGGGATCGGGTTCGAATCCCAGTCCGGACAATTAAAAATTGAATTTAAAATTTATTCGGTCTCTGGAAGAGTTGACAGTGGCCAGTTCTTAATACTGTCGCACCCGTGCAAGAGCCACGAAGAAGATGAAGCATATGACGATGCACTAACTGTGCCGGCTCGTCCGATGTACCACGGGCTCACAGAATACTCAGCGTGAAATGACAACTGTACTTGAAACGGTACTTCTACTGTGTTTCGCTGATCGAGTCAGGATATTGGACATCCTTTAAAAAGACGGCATTTTATAAGTGGCGTAAAAATTGCGCAACACAACCAACGCGCGGACTGTGGCGCGCTTGTTCATGGGCGGCGGTGTTCTGTTACCATATAGAATACCTATCTGCTCCGTTGTCGGCTATACCATAAAAAAACACCTACTTTTTAACTCTAGGAGTTGAAAAACTCAGTTTTAACCGTATCTTTATATACTAAGCACCAGCATGAAACGAAACTGTATTTCGTTGAGTGGGATACAGATTACTAATCAAGGATTGCCACTTAAGCGGTGTAAAAACCGCCAACACAACCAAAACTTAAATTGTGGTGCGGTTGTGATATTCTGATGGTAGCGATTTTATTCGAGATTTTGTTCGCTTTATATATAAACTTAGCTTTAATTATAATTATATAGAAAAATATTCAACTTTCCTACTTAAATAAAATTGATATACAATGTAGATCCTGAGTTGCTGTATAATTATAGATAAATGGATATTGTATTGGATTTACACATGTTACAAGAAAAGGCAAAGATTTATGAGAATAAGCGTGACTTGAGTTTTATTTCCTTTGAAAGACTTTCATGAAAATATATTTCTGCGACATTTTATTGACTCCAATAAGAATTTATGGAGGTTTTATTTATAGTTTATTCAGTGTAGAGAAATAGTAGTAGTAATACGAGGTAAAGAAAATTTATGCGAATATTCATTCACAGATTATTAATATATATTATGGAGTTAATATTTATATTATGAATAAAGCCTTGGCTATAAAGATAATAAACATGCAATTATTTTAAAAAAGAAACTTAGTTCAAGAATAGTATATATTAAGGAGTAAAACGAATAATATATATCGAACAATTAATTAAATTATGCGTAATTACGAAGTACATTTTACGTTAAAATAAAGTTTTCTCCAGAACATGACTTTTTATGCTATCAATACATTATTGAAAAAGATTTATATGGTTTAGAGTCAGTATAAAGTGTGCCGAGCATTGAAAGTCAGTGTTCTGTGATTATTAGGCTACTAACGTGTTTGAATAGCAAACATTCATCTGTTCGAATTTGCAAAGCGCAACCGTTATTTTTGGCTTTAGTTGGAATACCAGATTTTATTGTAACAGTTTAAATAATACTCTTTTTTTCTTATTTATTTAATGTTATTAAATTTTAAAATAAATATTACACTCAATTTAGTAATTAAATTCATTTAATTGTTTAATTAAATTCATTTAATTATTTGCTAATAATGCTTGTAATTAAAATGTGATTAATATATAAATATTGATATAATAGTTAAAATACTAATCCATTTTAAACAATAACAGTTTAAAATTGGTAACGCAGTCTACCTTTCTGAGGCTAAAGTAGATTCAATTTACCTTTTATTCGACACGTCCTTGACACATGCATCTCCCAGTAGGTAACATCGTTTCGCGATCCAACACAAACTGAATTCCCCACGTTCTTACTTTAATGCCAAGGGAAGTTTACCCCGTAGAAATAAACGTTAATACGCTATTTTTGACATAGTACCGCAAACAATAATGCGGGTTATAAAACATTATTTACAATAAAAAAGCTACTTTAGGGTTCATCTCCTTACAGAAGCGTTAAAGGTCTTCGCCGAGCGACTAACAGACTGGGAGAGGACGGAGATTCGCAAGTATCCAGAAATATGGTTTCTTGGTCTAGAGGCAAACAAAATTCATGCACGGTCGAACTTACCGAACAATTGTGGCTTCGACGATGAGAATGGTAGTTATAACAAAGTAAGTTTTTGTTCTTTTAGCGTTAGTAATTATCATTCCGTACACATATTTAAAATTGTCAAAAAAATCTTGATGTTTTTTCTTGTAAAAATAACTTTTTATGAATCAATTGTATAAGATACCTTTCTTTTAAAGAATGCTCTCTCTTTGTTTTAATTATTTAATTTTTTTTTTCTCATTTTCTTCTAAAATAAGAATTAATTTAAATTGCATTTTTTATAGCAAATTCACGACCATATAGCATACCGCTACGAGATTTTAGAGGTGATTGGCAAGGGCTCCTTTGGGCAGGTGATACGAGCTTTTGATCACCGCTCGGGTTCACAAGTCGCTATTAAGATCATCAGGAATAAGAAAAGATTTCATCACCAGGCCCTTGTTGAGGTAAATATTATTTATCACAATTTATGTCGTTGTTTGAGATATTCTTTGCGGACATGGAAGATAATTCGAATTCAGATACCATTTGAAATCTAATGTTTGTAATGTGGATTTTTTTAAATATGCTGTAGTTTAACTTGTCTTTTTTATAGTATAGCAAACAACGGAGCTGGTGGAACTCCTATATGGTAAGAGAACACCGCCGCCCATGAACAACCGCTCCACATTACACACATAGGTTGTGTTGCAGACTTTTGTACGCAGCGGCATTTTTAAGGCCCTCAGTTATCCTCACTAACTCTGCAAAACACAGTACAAGTATCGTTTCCCGCTGAGTATTCTGTGAGTCCGTGATATCACTTTGGACGAGCCGGCTCAATTAGTGCGTCAGCATATGCTACAGCATGGCTTTCCTACGGTTGTAAATCGAATTCATAATTTAAAATTTAATGTATGTATGTGATTTTTTGTATAAATTCGCTATAGTTTAACATGTCTGTTATGAAAATTATGACTGAAACAGACGCAGTCACTATTTGTTTAATACATTAACTTTATTCTCAAATATAGGTATGTTTTTTTAAAATTCCAGGTACGAGTACTAGATCACCTGCGACTTAAGGATAAGGACCAAGCTCACAATGTCATCCACATGCTGGACTACTTCTACTTCAGAAATCATTTATGCATTAGCTTTGAGCTTATGAGGTAAAAACAAAAAATACATCTCTCTCAAACATGTTTCTTTGTTAGTTTTATTAAATATGTCGAGATTTAATTTATATGTTCATGTTAGTAATTTATTAGTTATTGGGACGTAAAAATTTAGGACTGAAGCATAAAATAAACTATAAAAAAAATTCATATCATACATGAGTAAGATTTTTTATGCTGCAGCAGACAACGGAACAGTAGGTTTTCTTTATGATAAGAGAATACCGCCGCCCATGAACAAACGCGCTGCCAGACGCGCATTTGTTGCAGGCTTTTTGCGCCTTAAGAGGTGTTTTTAAGGATCTCCGATATCCTCGTTCACTCAGCGAATCACGGTAGAAGTACCTTTTGAAGTAGAACTAGAGTTTCACGCTGAATTGGTATCAATTCGGGCCAGTTGGTCCAATTAGTGTGTTAGAATATGCTTCAGCATCGTTCTCCTACTGATGCAACAGTATTAAGACACAGTCAAGACTTCTAGAGACCGACTAAATTTTAAATTAAATTATACTTGCCCGGACTGGAATTTGAACCCGATACCTCTCGATTCATTGCAGACCTATAAAACCACTTATCTACGAGGCTGTCAATGGCTAGAGAAAGATATATAAATAATTAATTCTACCTCGCAAGAGATTACAGGACCTTAATAGAAATAAAATACGTTTCAGTATAAATCTGTACGAGTTGATCAAAAAGAACAACTACCAAGGCTTTAGTCTTAGCTTAATCCGACGTTTTGCCAGCTCTCTTCTCCGGTGTCTCAGGCTTCTTGAAGCTGAGAATATCATTCACTGTGACCTTAAGCCAGTAAGTTTTGTCAGTCATAACATAATTTCATATGAATTTATTATTTTAACATACATATATTACATATCAATACATAATACAGGCTAAGAAAAGTTAGTAATTCTTTCATGAACCAATATATACGCTTCTACAATAGGATCCCAGACAGCGTTCAAAATGTTTCAGTAGATAATTTTAGGAAAATTGTTAAGTAACGTTTTTGTAGCATAAGGTATTATAGGATAAAAGAATATTAATGACGCTACACCTTGGAAATAAGGCGATCGCTCCAGGCATATTTTAGAAAATTATATAAAATAAATTATTAATGTCAAATAAAGTAAATGGCCTAAACAGTTCCGCTGAGTTTGTTTCGCCGGTTCTTCTCAGGTCTGGGTTGTCTTGGAACCGACAGTAAAGTTAATGACGTTCAAAAGTGATTGTAAATCATAATTGAATGATAAAATATTTTATTATTAATGCTGTTATATAACATATGTTTTAAAACAATATAATATAAAATATATTTTTATAACAATATATAAAATAAGCACATTTCGGCTCTTTAAAATCTTAAACTTATTATAAATGAATCTTTATTTATTGATATTGAATTTTCAGGAGAATATACTATTAAAAGCAAGGGGTAGTTCGTCAATCAAAGTGATTGATTTTGGCAGCTCATGCTACACACATTCGCGGGTGTACACATACATACAGTCAAGATTCTACAGAAGCCCAGAAGTTATCTTGGGATTGCAGTACGGCACTCCTATTGATATGTGGAGTATGGGTAAGCGTCACATTATGCTATTTAAAACTTTTACATTTTAAAAATTTATACTCTGTTATATTTACAGCATTAGCAGCTGTGTCCAGAAATGAACTTTAATAGACTGATGATGATATTTTACAGACAAATAAAGTATGGCTGAGTAACAAAAAACCAATCAAACTTCTCCAAACACAGTATTGTTGCAATTATGAATAAAAATTTGTGTATAAAACTGTAAACATAAATTGTATATAAACTTAAAACGTATATGACAAGACAAGCGATCCAATTCCAAAATATAAGGAATGTTAAATTGAGTTACATAATTTCCTATCATGTAAGAATGATGTTTTTCTAGTATATATTAAGACAAAACTGGCTTGTTAAGTGTAGGACTCTCTTCTAGATAAATGCGATAGGAATACGTCATAATACCGCACCTAAAACATCTTTATTTGCAAAAAAGACTACAAATATGTTTTCCTACTACCTTGGGTTAAAGCATATTATCGTATAAATAAGTTGAAGAATTTCTAAAGGTTAAAGCGTCACCGGTTACGTAATGCGGTCGTTTGTAGAAAGCAAGAGAAAGGCGACGTTGCTTCTAGTGCGATCCACAAACACTCGTTAAGGTTTTGCATACACGTATTAAGACGAAGGTCCATTTTATCATGCGATTATTATGAAAAAGCGTGGAATGCAAACTTTATGGAAACACTTCAAAGTTGTGTTTATATTACATTTTTATTTTTGTGTGTAATTTACATACGGAATTTATAAAAACTATTTTAACGTACTGTAAACTAAAAACAATCTATAGAACTAAAATATATACATAGGAAGATTTGGGGACCTTCAAGAAAAGAGCTTCCATATTCTTTAAAAGCCGTCAACGCAGCCATGGCCCTGCAAGGGGTGCCCATGGGCGGAGGACCGCTTACTCTAGCTGAGCCTCGTTTGCCACTGTTTGTATAAAAAAAGTATAGGAATAACATAAAGAAATCTAAAACAGTATACAAGACATAAATGTCTTATAAAATATATTCCATGTTTAGGATGTATCTTGGCTGAACTTCACACCGGCTACCCGCTATTCCCAGGAGAGAATGAGGCGGAACAGCTCGCTTGTATCATGGAGCTATTAGGTCCACCACCACC
Source organism: Delias oraia (assembly GCA_018230265.1). Lineage (NCBI taxonomy): Eukaryota > Metazoa > Arthropoda > Insecta > Lepidoptera > Pieridae > Delias > Delias oraia. The sequence continues at coordinate 6,191 of DWCF01001029.1, forward strand.
TGATCTGCTTTTACATGCTACCAGGAAGAAATTATTTTTTGGTAAGAAATTCTATTTCAATTCAATCCAATTCTTCAATTTCAGTGATAATTTTCTTAAGTTACTAGGCGCAATAACCTTCTGTGCTCTTCAAGGCGACGTCTTTTTATTTTCTCGGATATCTTATTAAGGATCTTTCGCCAAACGAGAATATAATTTTTGGTTTATGTAAAGACATAGTCTATGAATATAATAGTTTATAATAATTAATTAATTAATATAATATAATAGTTAAATTAATTTAGTTTTATTTATTTTTATTAGTTTAATTTAATATAATAGTTTATATGAATTGATTTTGATTGGTGGTAAAGCATTTATAATAATAAGGTAATTAAAATAAATGATTTGTATATTTATTACTAGTTTTTTCGTATAAAAAGCGGCCTGGCTTTATTTGCTTCCTTTTTGATTAATTAATTATGCCGATATACATAATTAAATATCCACAATATTGTAATAGAATTATTTTATTTCACTTTCACTTCATATAAATTTTTTCACGAGAGAAAATAAAATTTCTATGTGATGCCCCCATTGAATTGTAATTGTCCATAAAGGAGTAGATAATTTTTGAAATTATAACTATACTTTTATATTATTATAAAAAAAGGTATAAAAATACATAAACTTACGTATTACGGAGACAGAAGGCAGACACATTACATGATACCTGCAAAGAAAATGATTAGCGAACCCAATCTGAACTATCTTCTCTATATTCGACACAGAATTACAGGATTTATTGCCTGATAATAGGTATACCTATTAGTCTACTGTAATATTAAAATTAAATGATTAAATAGAGTACCTAAATTAAACTCATTAAGTATTCATTTTGTAACTGTATAAAATTACAAACAAGAAGTTGAATGATACGTTAAAATTGCGACATTACCTCTCAGTGTCTACCAGAAGGTTCTTATTGCCCTACTATATCTTTGCCCTACCTAATTTTTGCCATTTCTACACCGGCTTTGTTACAACACGTAAAATTGACCACAATTATATTTCCTTTGCAGATTCCAAAGGTTCGCCTCGTAGCGTGACAAATTCAAAAGGTCGCAAGCGTAGGCCAGGCTCAAGAGCTCTCTCAGCAGCTGTCCGCAGCGACGACCCGGCGTTCTTGCACCTTCTTCATCGCTGTTTAGAGTAAGTATTATACTGCAGTTAGGAAATGATCAACCCTTATTAAAAGATTTATACTTATTAATTAAAATATATATGTAACTATTATTAAAAATATAATTTATGTGTAAGCCTGAAAAGTTGTATCAAAATAATGAGCGAAATTAAGCCAGTGATTCGTTTTTGTTACAATTAAATACTTAGAGATTGGAAGAATTAATCTTCGTATTAAAAAATTGGTCAGGTCATAAAAATAGAAAAAGCAAAAAAAAAATCTAATAAAAAGTATACTTAAAGCGAGCTTTGGTTGTTTGATTGTGTAGTTTTATATAATACATAGCTTAGTTAGGTGTAGCCTATATATATTTTCATATTATATATAGTTGGATACATAGATTCATGCTATTAACTTCTAACACTCAATGTGTTAAACCACTCTCTTTGCTTGTTTATAAAAATTCATCAGGAAAGATTAATGTCAGTAAAACTCACACCATAGGCATTCATATAATAAATTCATATTAAACTATGTGTTAAAGTAATCGTAAGTATTGTAATAGGATATAATATATAAAAGTAGGTACAAATTTGACCTTTTACAGCGTTGTGAAACGATCTAACTACATAATTGAGTGTTATAATGACGTTTGTCATTTGAGTATCATCTCTCATACTTATGTCATTCAATTGAGAGCTTATGTAATAAATAATATATAACTTACTGGTTTATATAATGAGATAGTATTCCAATATTTTACATTACATTTTTTGTCATGGAGATATTGTTATTTTCACATTAAGACCGTAATGTATTTAGTCTTTTTCTTGCTTATTAATGAAATAAGAAATATTTTGAATTAAAATGTTTTCGCTAAATTTAGAAAAAGAATTTACAGATACAATTATAATTACCAATTTACAGAAAGTAGTAAAATCAATATATTAATATGGAATATTTGAATCTAGAAACGAAAAGCAAAGTAATCTACAAAAACTACATTGACTATATTCTTAGCCATATATTTTTAAGGGCGGATAAAATCTATTATATTTAAAGTAACAGTAAGTCAGGGTAAATTTAAATAACCGTGTCTTTCATTAACCTTGGTTAGTGAATGTGTAATATTTATAAAAAAAACAATACGTCTTGCAGAGAGGATATGAATCTACCGTGTCAAGAATTAAAACGTTTTTGTTGCTTTCTCTCAAGTTCACACTCTGATTGAGATAAGATCGCTTAGATGAAAACTAAGAGTAAAAATGTCTAACACCCCATTGCAGCGTATGGAGTTTAATTGTTACACTTTAATATTATGGTATAAATATATACACTTATATAACTCACTGGTTTACATAATGAGATAGTATTCCAATACTTTACATTACATTTTTTTGTTATAAAGATATGTCGTTACCGTTCAATATTTAGTGAGATTTCCATCTGTTACATTCAGTCATTTTTCAACTTTTTCGTAGGGTACGATATTGTCTGTTCAGTGTGCTGCCAAAAAATGGAAATCGCAATATTATGCCACAGATAAAAAACTGGTTTTGCTTATTACAGCCAAATAATGTAAAATCACAAAATTTTAAAAACTATAAAGTAAAAGTAGTTCTCACGAACTTTAGTACGTTATTTGTGTACATCATTACTTAATCATCATTGCGCGAATTAAAATATGCGTAAACTTATTATTCAGACCGCGTCTCTACAGAGTGAGTAGACAAGTGAATCTTATATTGTATTATATTGGAAGTAAAATTTATTTATGAGTTAGTAGAATAACACGTGTTAATATGTATTTCAATTGCCCACTTTTAAAGAATTTTTATTATTTTTTTTAATACAAAACGAGCAGGCAAACGAGTAGGAGGATTACTTAGGACAAGCGGTCCTCTGTCCGTGGACACCTCCAGCATTTGCAGCACCGCAGTTGCGTTGCCGACCTTTAAGGAATGTGTACGCTCTTTTCTTGAGGTCCCCAAGTCGTATTGCAAATACCCCTGCTGAATTATACATTTATATAATATTACATAAGATTATGTTAATTCCTGTATTGTTCGCGCAATTAGACTGCGTCTATAGTGAAAGTCCTGGTTGCTATATTCTAAGAAGATAAAGCTTTTATAAGTCGCATTAATTATCATAAAGCTATTAAAAACCTGTAGGTATAAGTAATAAATCCAAAGAAATATTATGAATCTACATTATGAATTAGAAAATAGTTGACTGTATAACCGAATGATGTAAGGGTTGAGGACACTTGTTTTTGTTTTCGGTAGTCAGTTGAACTTGAAAAAAAAAATTTTTTTTACAAACAGAAACAACGTTTTAAGTGGTACCTAATTATTACTTTAAAATGTAATAATAATAATTCTGAATACTCAGCGTATAACGGTGCTTGTACTGTGTTTCACTGAGTGAGTGAAGATATCGGAGGCCCTAAAAATTGCCGTTTAAACGGTGTAAAAGTCGACAACACAACCAATACGCGGACTATGGCGCGGTTGTTCATGGGCGGCGGTGTTCTCTTACCATATAGGAGACCCACCTGCTCCGTTATCTGCTATAGAATAAAAAAAAAATATAATGTAAACTTAGCTTGAATAATTTAATAAAGAGATCTTACTTAGATAAATAATATCTATTTGATTAAACTTTAAACAAAAAGTTCTATGAAATGAATAATGAGGATAATTTTCATTAGATGTGATGATAATTTTTATTACACAAGTTTTAATTTATGAACGGAGTAATTTCACGCAGTTTAAACTATCATAATATTCCCACAGTGTTACAAGAGTAGCGATGCGATCGGCGCATACGCAGTGAAAGGTTAGTACGTTAATAGGTACTATTACATAATACGCTGCGATCATAAGAAGGCGGGCCAGCGGTGATTAGAGATCTATTTTTAACTAACAACCTATATTTAGTATTATATTAACTTTAATCCCAATACTTTACACTTAATGTTCCAATATCACCCGTGGGAGAGCCATGCGAATAGTCAGCGTGAAATGGTAGTTGTACTTGAAACGATACTTCTACTTTGTTTCGCTGAGTGATTGAGGATATCGGAGGCCCTTAAAAATGCCACTTAAGCGACGTAAAAATCCGGCAACACAACCAATGCGTAGAATGTGGCCCGGTTGTTCAAGGGCATTGTCGTTCTCTTACCATATAAGAGACCCACCTGCTGCGTTGTCCGCTATACCTACCATAAAATAAAATAATTAAAAAAATTATGAAATGATAAGACGTCTTTATAACTTCGTTAAATATAAAGTTATTGTAATAGTCACCGAGGCGAATTTTTGATTGAAAAATAGTACCTACGTATTCTGTCATAACCTTGTCGGTTACGCTTTGCTTTCGTGTCTCTGAAATCTATGAACTTATTGTGATGAGCTCCACCAACATTTGTAATGGTTTTGAAATAGCCTTTGCGTACTGCAGTTGTGCAAATAAATGACGATCGAAAGGAATCTAAACATTTCCTAAAGGTCTCTTCTTAAATCACTAACGAGGTCCATTCGGCATTCCGAAAGGGAATATTAGATTCACTTTATCGTTATGAAAGTAGGGCAGCCGCCGTTCTTAGATTTAGGCGTATTATACACATTGTTAAGTCCTACAAAAGCTGTTATTATTTTGCAAAGACAATGCGTAAATTCCTATACGCATTTAATTTTTATTTACTAGCACTAACTTCGGTATCTCCAATGTTCTTAAGCAATTTTGCAATTATAAGTTTGGACAAATTTAAATAAAAATATTTTCTATAATTTTTTTTAAAGATAATGTTACTTTATATGATAAGACAATGGTATCCTTAAGTGTTTTGGGGTCATGTTTAAAAGTCAGAGCTATAAAAATTCAAAAGTCTAGTTTCATTTAATATTTCTTCTAAACCTTATAATTATACCACAAATTAAACGTGTGCCAACTGGCTGCGACATTTATAAATATTAATTCCAGTTTCCACAAGGAGCAATAACCAGACTTTGCCTTGCTCTACTTTTCATCACTGGCTTAAAGTTAAGTTTATACTAGAAGTAAAGCATATATTCAATTTCAAGACGTTGTTATTTTCAGGTATATATAATTTTGAAAAATCAGAGATATGACAATCAGAATGAGATTTTATCCAAGTCTAGATAATTAATATCGTAGAAAAGATTGCCTTAACATTTTTTAAGAATAAAACTCCACAGGAATTAACGCATGTGAAATTTGATTTCAAAGGTTATTCTTTACTCAAATTATTTATTTACTCAAATTATTCAAAATATATTTATGCTATGATACGTATGACAGCATTTTTATTACAGACTTATTTAGACAGGGCTGAGAAACTGTTAGCTGCATTCATTGAATAACATGTCTAATAAATAAAAACTTTAAATCAATGTTTCTTGTAATTATCTGTTGTAACTTTATCAAGTAACAAATTCTGTAGATTTATCTACATATTGTTTTAGTATGAGTTGATTTTTTCTAATCAAACGTACGTGTACCACAGTTCACTTCAAATAAGGTTTCAAACTGTTTGAAAGCATGAATTAACTTAAAAATATTACTAACCTAATTCACATAAGTTTGATAAGCATCGAGTTAAGTCTGATAATATCCGAAATTTTTATATGTGATACTTCATATTTGTAATTTTGTCCGAGAAAATAATATATTATTATATTAAGTAAACTAACATTTCTTTCTTTCTTATTATTCTCGTCTGTATTATAAATTATCATTTGTTTCCAGATGGGATCCAAAACGCCGTATCACCCCAAATGAAGCCTCCCATCACGAGTTCGTAACTGGTTGCCCTCTGGGGGCCTCATCAAACCTCCTTGCTTTACCCCGACTGCCTCCACCTAGACCAACAAGGAGCGCCCTACTTCATTCTCAATCAGCGGGCGATGTAGCAGCCATGCTGGGGAGGGCGTGACCGGGGGATAGAATGGCTTCAAGCGGGCTGCCGTAGACACGCAACAATTACAATAAGGCCAGGCCAACTAGAATGCTTTTTTCCCGCCGCCACCAATTGCTATTAATAATACGCGCTTGTCAAATAACGCAGGTAACCAAAAAATTACAACTTAAAGGAATCCAAAAGAGCCCAAACGGCTTTTTTAACATTCAAATTAGTCAAATTTTCTTTAATTTTGTTTTATAATCAGAATACTATTCGATTTAACATCATATTCGTAAATATTTATTGTTATTATTTTGATTTTTTTCTCGTTGGTTTTTCCGTAAGGATCGACAAATTGTCAGCACCTTGATGTTACAAGTCCTAGTCCTAAGGACCTGTGCATTATGTTTTTTTAAATAATTATGTCGAAGTTCTGGCATTAAACTATTGAATGTATTACTAATAATTTGCTTAATATAAACCACCGAAAAATGGTTTTCAATTGATTTCAAGAATATAATGGTAAGAACAAAATTGCCCCCAAAAATTTACATTTAAATGAATGTTTGTGATTGTATAAAATTGGTAGAATAAGTGTAACGTGGCCTATATGTTGAGAGATGACTGTCTATAGAGTTTTTTTTATCGATAATAGCATATCCTTAGATGTTTAATGTTTATACTATTTCCAACGTAGATATTGTAAAATAGATCTTTTCTTATGTGTACTGTAGTCATACATATGATAACTTTGAAGCCCTACAAATGAAAACTTTCAATGTTACATCTTAAACCTTACTAAGTTAAGTTAAGTTTAAGTTGAGTGTAATTCTTTTTACAAGTAGTATTTTCAAAATACAGGATTATTAAAGACCAGTAGACCAGGTAGATGCAAAATGTTTTTAGGTCTACTTGGATGTCTGTTTAGATCGTATCCTAAACAGAAAGTCAACATAGTTATTCAGTTGAAAATATATTAAAAGATAAAATAATGGTGCAATTCGATTGTACAACTCTAAATGCCAGGAGACAGTAACTGAAAAGATATGTTGTAAGTGTTGCATTGAATTTGGCTTACGTTACATAAAAATGTGAGTTAACTGAAATGAATGCAAAAACATTAATGTTGCAGTAAGCTTTAATTCGGGGCGAAGCTTACCAATTCTTATTTTAAGTTAAATAAGGGTTGCAATAATACGATATATCTATTCAAATGTTTTTAAATAATGTTTTCATTAAGTTTTTCAAAATAATTTTGAGATCGAATCTTATCAAAATTAAAATTCTTATTCGAAAGCTTACGCTTATATTGGTATCGCTAGTTTAATATCGCAATTGGACAATTGATAAACTCATAAATACCGAGATATTACTCAAATTCTGTACTTAAGATCAGCGAGGTTATCGGTCATCTATCTACAGTGCAGTCCATCTGTTCCGCACTAGTTACAGTCCAAGCCATTGCAGAACCTCGACTTGCGTATTACATAATCTAGATGCAAAAATAATCTGGTTATTAATCTTTTAGTATGCTGGTTATTTGAATACAGCTTAGAATGCAGACTATCGAATAAATTGTATAGAAGCTTTTTATTTAGTAAATGTTACGAGTACTTCTTTTTTTTGTAGATTATGTGCCAAAAGGAGACTGATTTTATTTAGTTAATTTAACAGTAGGTACCATCATTTCTCGACATTAATATGTGCTAGCCATACAACCCATTAAAATCGATTAAAATAGTTATTTTGTTGTGTAATTTAAAATATTTTGTATATATATCAACTTAGATTATATCAAGATTTCGAACTAACCACAATAAAAATTATTTTAATGCTCCAATTCACCGAATACATGTTTCTGATAAAACCCTAAATATTGCAGCGAGTAAGAAGGTTTTATTGCAATTTATCTTGTGTTTTTAACATAAAAGTGATATATTCAAATTTGACCTGTTTTTTCAACGTTAAATTAGATGACCCTTAGAACTTTCGAAACCCAATAGATGTAGAATTGTAGATTTTTGTATTAAATTGATCTTCGAAGTATTTAAAGTCATATTTAAATATATAAGTATAGAATTTCATATCTACTTCAGCAGTGTCTTAGTTAAGATCAGACGTTAGGGAATAACAAAGATTGATGAATTAAAAAATTTGTTTGTTTTTTTGTTCTTTCTTTCTTTGTTCATCGTCCATAGTTAGACATTTGTAAAATGTAAATACTAATGAGGAAAGATTAAAAGATTTTTGTGCTGATTTTTAGTATTCAAATTATATAATCTATATATTTATATAAATTCCATCATGCACTGTTGTAAAAACTAATTTTAGTACAATTTTGAGATGAATATGAATCAAAATTATTATCTTATTTTTGTTTATTTTATTTTGATTTACTCTCAATCAATATGTAACGGGACTTTATTCAAATTTTTATTGGGTAGAATGTTATATGTCTGTGTTATAATTGAAATTATTATTTTCATTGGGTGTGCACGACATTTTAAGGTAGCAATGTCACTTTAAAAAGTATGTCACTAAATGGCACGATTTTTACAAGTCTATTCAAATAGCTTAAAAAACGAAATTATTAAAAAAAACGCTACCGATGTCGCGTGCACTTATTTTGTATATACTTAAGGAGTATAAGTATAGCATACGTAAGGAATGTTACTCAAACCGGAGCTGAGCCAGCTGGGGGCTACTTTCGATGGCTTATGGGAGCGGTTGTTACGAAATATTATGACTAGGTCTAAGTGTAATACTACAAATAAGTTGTATGTGTTGTTTTTTATTTAAATGTAGTATTTTTTCTATAAGTGATAATGTGTCTTATTTTTAATAAAAAAATTTGTCGAGAAATTTGTATGTTAGTTTAATGTTTAATGATATTATTACCGAAAATGGTTACATTTTTGGTAATAATACCATAATTAAAATTATTTTCTGTGTTTGAAGGCTGTGCTTTGCCAAGAGACAATAATAGGCTTAGCGCATTACTTTCGGTGGTTTGAGTAACATATCCATATCAACAAAGATGGGTGACTATGTTTTTCTAATATTTGAGTTTTTGTTAACTACACTATAAATTCCTTATTTTAATTTAGAATTAACTTGTGTTATAAATAAACAAGCACTTTGTGATTAATAATGAATTACAATAAAATTATTGAGGTCACCCATCATTGACGGACCTAAACCGTAGGTATCTATTTGATGTTAGATCTAGCTTATATTAACTGTACGAATATATGTATTATGTTTCGTTGATGGATAATAAAACTCTCAGAGGGTTATTGACAGGAGTATCATTTTTCCTATTCAGATTTCTGATATAAACCTACGATATCATTTGGTCTTCTAAAAATATCTACAACTATTTTTAAGATTTAGGATAGAAAAATTCCCATAGCTTTCTGAGATTGCTAACAATGCATTACGTCTAGCAGAGAATACATGCAAAATAATATGTAAAAGTGATATATTAACTTCATTTTTGTACTGTACGAATAAATTTCCTATATCTCTAAATAAATCTAAAGACTTTGAAATGGTAAAAATGTATACGGCAGAGAGTAAGTTTATTATTTCTTATTTAAATCGTTAAATAGGGTTATGTGTAAACTTCTATTGTAAATTTAAACATTTCTAATGTAAATTCTTATATTTCTACCACTAAACATTCAGACTTTGTGTGTAATTATTTTATCAATAAATCCATCTTAATGAAATTGATGTGGCTTAAATTTGCAACAATTTACAAAATGCATTAAGATTTGGTAATTACATTGTGTCACTGTGACGAGTAGAATCATTTGTGGCTTACTGTTAACCATGGATAGGGCTGCCACATAAAAAGAAACTAAACAAAACAACACAATAATTTCACCGTGTGCTGAATTTTTCATGTTCTTTGAACAATACAGATATATTTTTTAATCATTCCTATAATTAGTAATAATGACAACCGTATTCAATTCTACACAAGATTAAAATTGTACAATAGAAACTCACTTTTACAGATAAAATATAGAATGCTTGCCATCCTTAGTATAATTCGTAAATTTGTTATAATAAGCATCAATACATTGCCTAAGAGAGAATGTAGGTACCTTGGTTGCATTATAGTTCGCATTTAAGAATCCATTATTACATCACATATTGATAATTCAAAACTAAAAGGCGTCTTTTAAACTTATAAAACGAAACCAGGTTGCAAATAAATACAATAGTACTTAGATTAGGTGAAATAAAATAATAACTTTCGAATTTATTTTATTAATACATACATATTTTATTACAGAGACGTTGGACAACATTAGATACATATAAAATTAGATAATGCACTGCGATCTCCTATTTGGGAGGGCTATTCTTATCACACGGTCTTTTGGGGCGAGCCGTAAGTTCGGCGAAAAGTATATTCAGATGTCTTGTAAACAAAGGCCCTGGTTATAAAAACCCAAGCTGCGCGCTGAGAGAGACATTAGGAATCTACCCAGTATAAATTACCCTTATACTATAATTGGAGTCAACGGATGAAATTTTCAGCTAGTCACTTTTAAATGTTATTCAGACTATGATTGAAAACCCTGACTGGAACTAACAAAATATAATTTGAAATTGCTGTCAAAAGTTGGTTGTTTATTAAAACCCTACACATATTTGCATTACCAAATAGAAAACAGATTTATACAACAAAAAACACTTAATTGAATAAAATTAGATCAAAATTAGTTTCTACAATTTGCAACCCCACCTAATGAATGAAATAGACAAAAAATGTGTCAAACTCGTTTCTTTAGTACAAACGAAATGAACGAATATGGTAATTTGAAACTATCGAAAGCTTCTTTATTATTTCAAACACGTCGAACGTATTACATTTATTTACATATATATAGTCTAGACTGTATAATAATTACTGGTTTACGTAAATTCGAAAGCGATCATCGACTTTTATGACAAACATATGTGTTGAGCGTTTTAAAATTGAGAATTACAATAAAATTTTGTAAATCTCAAAGCGATGACAAATGGTTGAATGCGTTTTGGGGAATATTGAACGTCTAACTACCTTAATGATAAAAACTAGTTTGTATTATTTTAACAAGTGAAGACGTTATTTAATAATTTGTCTGTGTTTATAATATGTAAATTGTCCGATTGAATTATGGAGTCACAGTTTATATTGACAATAAATGTAAATTATTGCAATAATAAATCAAATTAAATAAAAAATATTTATTTATCATAGGATTTAACAACAAGGATAATTGTCGTGATTTATTTACTATAACAGTTGATGTCAAAAAAAAATATTCTACTTTATAAGTTTACGCCGCTTGCAAAGCCCAAGTGCAGAAGAAGCGGCAACGAACTACACCACAGCATTATCTTCAATATATTACAGCAGATCTTTTATAAAGATATTTGCTTCTCAACTACGAAGTCTGAAGATTGTGCCCCCTTTTTTAGATAATACTAGACGACAAAAATTTGAAAAATTTGAGATCAATATAAAATAATTTTCTAAAAATATAAAATATATATTCTGTTGAAAAAATTTGTCTTCAACCTGGGCTAATATTTTCAACAGCCTTGACCCAGGCTCTGAATTTCTTAAACTGAAATAGCCGGTAGACTAATTACGCCATTAGTTAGGTCTTATTTCGATTTCGTCTTGATTGAGCATTTGTCAATAGATATTCGTTCCGGAACCATTTTAATTCGTTCGATCGGATTATCTGTTAACATTTATTGTACTCTTAGGCTCTACTTGTTGTTATTACATAAATTGTTCATATTGTTTATATATTATCTGGTAAATCTTATTGTCATAACAATTATAACGGAACTGTAACTTTTTAGAAAGTTGTATACTAAAAATATTAGATTAAATGAAATTTATATAAGACGAGTAAATATTTTTTTATATAGTATAGTGGACAACGGAGCAGGTGTATGGTACTCCTGTATGGTAAGAGAACACCGCCATCCATGGACAACCGCACTACAGTCCGCGCATTGGTTGTGTTTCCGGCTTTTTACGCCACTCAACCTGAAATTTTAAGGGCCTCCGATATTCTCACTTACTCAGCGAAAAACAGTACAAGTACCGTTACACGTTGAGTATTCTGTGAGTCCGTGGTATCGGACGAGCCGGCCCAATTAGTGCGTGCACATATGCTTCAGCGTGGCTCACCAAGAGTGTGACAGTATTAAGACCATCGACCGGCCACAGTCAAGCCCTTCAGAGACCGAATAAATTATAATTTACAATTGTCCGGACCAGGATTCGAACCTTATACCTCTGGCATGGTACACTTTAAAACGATTAAGCTATGAGGCTCTCAAAAATTAAAAAGAGTCTTTTTTAGAAAATGGGCCAGTAAAAAACACATTATCAAATTGAGAAACTCTATTATTTAAAAAAAAATTAACTCACATATAAACAAACTGAAACAACAATATATATATATATATATATGTTGTAATCAGATGCTCATTAAACTGAACGAAGCCTACATAATCCAATTCATTTGAAGTACTTCTCTAAATAGAATTTCTTAACAAAATGATAGAAATTGCGACCGCAATGTCGATAGGTGTTCGGTATTGATTGATTTCCTTAAGACTACCGATGCGATAAAAATCGATTCTATAGATTTGGTAACAAAAGTGGAATTTTATAAATAAAATAAAAGTAGGAAACCTCACCGAATTAATTTAGGTTGTTACAACGCTTGTAACGATTTAAAAATTTACTTTACTTTGAACGAAAAATTACAGTAGTTCTATACTAATTACTATCCGAATAAAATATATTTTTTACGGTAATTATTGTAAAAGACAATAAGGCACTTAAGTCGCGACTTACTGTCAAATCGAAAAAGTAAAACAAAGCAAGACCAATGAAGATATAATCTTGAAAAAAATTACAAAACATATTATACTTAAATGGTGTAACTTTTCACTCCAATTAGGCATTGTGTTGTATTTCATTTGAACGTCTATGTATTGTTTTCTCGCGATACAAAAGATTTCATCTTATTAATGATTTTGCACTGATTTCCTTTAATTTGAATGTAACAAACTTGCGAAAACGGATCGACGCCATTGAATAACGGACAATACGATTGCTCTTTCACAATTATCACCAACAATTCGCCATTAGATTACGTTAAAAAAAAACTATTGTAATTTAACATAATATTTTCTAACGTTAGCGTAAATACAAAAATCTTAAGTTAAACGTAAACCATTAATAAGCTTTTGTGTTCTGTCTATACAATAAACAGAAACGTTTATTAAGAAACGTGAAGTATTGCAATTCATGACATAACAAAAAGAGTTTTTGTAAGGGAATCGACAATAGAATATGATGATTGCAACTGGACAAATGGCCAATATCTTTATAACAATTCTTAGTTCTAATATATATCAGTTAAATATCTAAAAACCAGATAACTTTTTATGATCCACACACGATTCCTCAAACGTATAACCGTTATTCTAATTGTTTTATGCAATGTTCAATTAACATCCTATAGTTGAAACGGTTCTCGTTTGACAATCCTTTCGAAATGTCGAGTAGGGAGATGAAGAGTAGGGGTGGTAAAACGCAGCAGCGCACGGAATCTCCATTACTGTCATCGAACGACGCGTGCCGGTTGCGTGAAAAAAAACGTCTATGCTTTTTCAAATTTTCGAATTTGGAATTTAGTGACGTGATTGGATTCAGTGACCATTAAGTGTCAGTGGACTGACGTGTGATGATACTTTGCTGCTTGAATGCACTATGAGGAGCATTTGCCAGTTTCTCCTATTGGCGCGATTTGTCGCTGCCATCACTGGACCAAGGGTTTGTATATTCCTTAATACTGCTTATTTAAAAATGATCTCAATAATTATTATAAAAAAATATTGATCCAATTCTAGTAGTCACTCATCATAATCATTTAATATAAATTAAAATTATCTCATCTTTTTATATAAGTTACTTCTTAATTCAAACAAATGAATTCACATTGTATATGGACAATTAAATGAAATAATTATAAATTCCACTTCTTTCTTTAAAAAAAATATTTTGTTTCCACTCACATTTGCATTTTTATCGCTCCGCCAGGCGTGGAAGATGTTATTAAGTATCTAGGTAATTGTGCATTGGGTCGTACGTCGGATTATAGCAACCGCTTATGTAGCTCTCGCATCCGATATTCATAATTACGATGACATTCTTAGACTCGAAACCCGCGGAAACAAAGAATCTGCCCAGGCATAAAGGGCTGCTCACCTACTTTTCCTTAATCTATCCTATCTTCATGGTTGTTATATAGTGGTATAATATTTACCAAAGTTATACGGAAAACATGATTGCTCAAACTGAATCGAGATTGTTAAAAGAAAATATTTCAAGTATAGCACACAAAATAATTTTGAATTAGTTAGTATAACTTGATTTGCAATAATAATTTTTATTTCTGAAATTAAGCTTCAGCTATCAGGAATTCACGCAAATTACAAAATTGTATGTACATGACATTTATTAATTTGACAAGTCACATAATTCCGGAAATTAACAAGTTATTCATCTAAAGACATGCAATTTTCGTGTAACTTATAATTCAATCGCAAGAATGTCCTATCTTGATTGATATATGTGCATTTTCCTTGAAGAATTATCATATAATTGTCTAGTTTTTGGTACTGGCAGGAACTGTTAGTATTTAGTGAATGATTTCTTTTTTATACCTTCAAGCCGTGACTATAAAATCATATTGTTGTTTTAATAAACTTGGAAAATGCTTGAAGTAAGAATTATGCACATTCTTAAGACAGGAAATAATATAAAATAGTATGCGTGAGTTTTCCCACAACTTCACTGACATTATTGTGAGATATTAAAAAATATAGTCTATTACTTATGGAAAAATATTCATTGGCTAGATGTTTTACTAAGAAGTTCGACAGAAGTTGCTGGCGGAAATGTTTAGATAAAAGATATGTATAGATAAAAGTTGAATAATAATTAATAAAACAATTAAACGATTATGGTATCACTAAACATTGTGAAAGTCAAGTGAGTAGCTGCGTGTTTCGATTGTCAGTTTGGTATTTTTTTCTATTTTTCTTTGTTTAGTTATAATCTGTTTTTGGTATTGCGTGACGACTTCAGACAAATCGATTCTATCTATGCCGTTATTGATATTAAAAAGTTTTCATTTAATGTTATTGAACTGGATTAATATATTTGTTTGTTATTTTACTGTATATTTATTTATAAATTTCTACCTTAAATTACTTTATAATTTTTTTAGAATAAATTCTAATTTTCATTAATGGCACGAAAAGCTAAACTTTTTTGTAGTAGTAACGTTTAACTAGCGAGAATAACATATCCGCATACAACTGTAGTCTGTTGTATAATCTTAGGTGACACTCTGAGTTGTGTAATGCTTTCCGCGAGTTGTGGTTTAAGGTACACCCTTTGCGTAACAATGTTATGGAGTTGATTAATTCACTTTAAGGTTAGTAGTGAGGTTTTGTTTTTTAAATTTAATGAAACAAATCTCTAGTATAAATCACATATTATTTTAATTTTCATATAAGTGGTATATGTGTATTTATGATTTGCTTATACTAGTAGTTAAAAAATACTATATATTACGTTTAAAAAATTAAAATAGATATCACAATAAAATCACATTTATTAAATATTTATCAATCTAATAGGGAATAAATAATAAAAAAACTCTGTCTTTTTTAAAATATTTTATTGCGTGGTTTTTCTATCGTCTGCGGAAGTGTTAATACGAAGCGCGTTAAACTCTATGATACCAAAGCTATGATTTCATAAAAAATATTCAACAATAGTGAAATAACATGTTATTGCAGGAAATTACCATATTCTCTGTGAACATAAATAGGTTAACATGATTTGTTTGATTTCATTAAATCGGCCATTTTGAATGATTAACGAAATAGACGTACAGATGCACAAAATATCTAATTAAAATTAAAATTTATAAAATTTAGATAGATCTTTAGCTTACATAGCAATAGAATACTTTTGAATCTAGGATCTTTAAACAGCATTCAAGAAAAATCCAACCATATCATATATAGTACCTATGTTAAATTTTATATGATATTTACGGTCAATATTCAACTGTGTGTCCCTTAAAACATAATAATAAACCTTTATAATAATCTCCTGAAGAAGAAGTTTATTTAATTGACAACATTTTTTAGAAATAATAACGATTTTATTTAATTAATTTAATTAACAGAAACATTCTAATAATTGCAGAATTTATTAATTTTTCGACGGTTAAAGAAATAGAAAAATATATAAAAATTCAACTCGATAAATTATCACAATTATGAAGTAAAAGTTTATTCCTGGAATTCTTAAATTAACAATTGTTAAAATTAAATTAATAATCATAAAATAAAAAACGCATTTCTAAGCGAAAAATAATATATTTTCAATACCTTGAATTGACAAGGATATACAAATTTTATAAGATTTATTTTTCAATCGGTTTTAGTTATTGTCGACATCTCTTATCGTTATTATCTTACTATTATTGTTAACGGATAAACAAAAAGTATAGAATATCTATGAAGGTCGACTATTAAATCGATAAAACATAATCAAACAAAACATTTACTGTACGAAAGTAAACTTTCTTCGTTTTGTGGAAACGGCATACACGATAGTAGTCAATTCACGTTTTAACACATCATTTTGAAATCTCGCCTTACGACACTCGCTCGAGAGATGGAAAGTTTATTTAATTGTCAAAGGTCAGGGGAAATTTATAGTTTTATTTGATGTAGGAAGTTATTACATTATTAAGTTATCGTTTGATACGAAAGCAAGGTGAATACATTTGAATGTTATAAAAATATTCATGTAATATTATATTATAACCAAAAAAAACCACAATATTTGAATTATGATAATCTGAAAATTTCAATAGCTAATTAATAACTATTTTAACATGCATTAAAAATAACACTATTTAATTACATAGAAAATCAATAAGGAAGATATATATGTAAAAAATGGTCTTTTATTTAAAATAAAGCCTTAAATATTCTTCCATTGTCTGGCTGACTTTCATATATATATATTTACTAAAATGGAACAGAAAACTAAGAAAAGATCTGTCTTTAATAGTCTATACTCAACTATAGACTAGCCTAGGATATACCCACCTGTGCTGTTGATAATTCTGTCAAGTGATCACTTGCAAAGCGGAACAATAAACTCACGACCTCTACCAAATTATCTTAAGACATCTAAACGAAGTCGAAAGTAGGTATGTGAAAGTTGTTTGAGAATTTCATCGTATCCCGATGCGAGCTATATGTTTCAAACATTAAATTAAAATGATTTTACATTTCTCCCTAAATACCGAGGTATAGAACGAGATAAAAAGGTTTAGTTATTTTTTATAATATACTATTATAGTTGCTAGTGCGATATTATTAAAACACTCGCCAGGCCACTGTCAAGTCCTTCCAGAGACCGAATAAATTATAAATTAAATTTTAATTTAAAAATTTCCGGACGAGGCTCTCAACAACGAATCAGTAACACTTTTATTAGTATTGTATTCTCAGTGGAGATATCAAAACAATATATCTATATACCACCCCAACAAATATAAAAAGATTATAAGAGATAGTATATTAAAAAAAATAATTTGACTGACTACAGTATGTCTTACAGACATCTATACTGATTTATAACCGGTTGCCACTCACTCTCTCGTTATGCAAAGATGTTACCAAAAGCTGTTGCGGACATGACATAATTGCCCCGACTAGATCTTTTCTTTTACTGAGTTATAGACACTTAGAGCACTGTTGTTAAATAGAATGTTCAAATATTTTAATACTTAGAATTTATTTTAGAATCTCTATTTATATCTTAGACAGTGAATACTATTAGGTTGATAAGATAACGACTGTAAATTTCGCTTTATTGTATCAAATTATTTATATAGCAGAATAACATACAGTCTATGTGTAGATTACGGTGATGAAACATATTGGTTGTCTTAATATTTATGGCTATGTTTAACATTTTATAGAATAACGTATCTTTACAAGGCACACTAAAGAATGCACTTTCGTGCTACCGATGCGTCACGCAGGCGCAACGAGATGGTCGTGAAACTGCTCAGAACACGGAACAAAAGCCGATATTATAATGTTGTGCTACTTTTGGTCGTTTGATTTTTGGTATAATTTACAAGCTTATGTAATACGTGTGTCAATATGACACAATGTGTGCCGTTAATGTGAGAAACTCCTAAACATACTAAAATTGAAAGCGTGGATTTTGATTGTTGACTTAAGATATAAACAATATGACAATCAATTTATTGATTGAAGATATATAATGTTATTTGTGATGCACTCTGAACTTATTTTTATGTGATAAAAATATCATATAAATAAATATACCTAACTTAACCTAAGACAATATAAAATATAACACGTTTTCTTATTTAGTTCTTGTATATTATTAATTTATCGGTACTATATATATTTTGAGAGCCTCGTAGCTTAATGGTTTTAATAGAGTACCATGAAGAAAGAGGTAGCGGTTTCGAATTTCGTTACGCACAATTATAATTTAATTTATAATTTATTCGGTCTCTGGAAGGGCTTGACAGTCTTATAATGTCGCACCCGTGGGAGTGCCATGCTAAATCATATGCTAACGCACTAATTAGGCCAGTGATACCACGATCCGAAGTGATACCACAGATTCACACAGTACCTGAGGCCCTAAACAATACCGCTTAACCGGCGTAAAAAGCCGGCAATCCAACCATGCGCGGACTGGGGCGCGGTTGTTCAAGGGCGGTGGTGTTCTCTTACCACATAGGAAATCCACCTGTTCCGTTGTTCGCTATAGAATAAAAATAATAATTATTATCTTGCTTGCAAGATGCTTTGTTTTTGTATATAGCATTTTGGTTTACTAATACTTAGCGACCTTTTTAATAACATCATATTCTTAATTATATGTTTTCAGTTCTTAGATCTTTTGTATATATTTTCTATGCTTAAAGCTTTATTTAATGATTATATTTTTATTACAGATTGAAAACGACTTCGACCGAAACAGACCAACTAACCTAGGACATCCTGGATTCAACGAGCATCAAACCAGATTCGGACTGAACTCTCCGTTACAAAATTTTCAACAACAGTCTACACCCACTAATATTGCTCAGCAAATTCCTTTCTCGCAACCAATACTAAATCAACAACCATACGTTCCTCAATTCAATAATCTACTGCCAGCACAAAACATCCCAAATAACCAGATACCGATTCAAAACAGCAACAATTATCAATTCAATCCAAACCCTCAAAACTTTCATCAAAATGTAGCGCCTCAAACTTTTCAACAAAATCAAAATATTCAACAGATACCTACGATAGCGACATTCCAAAACAATCTTCCACTGCCTCAAAATCCACCCATATTTAATCATAATCCAAATATTCCATCTCCTTTATCTTTAACTCAGCAAAGACCGACTCAAGCCGCTTTTCTTCCAACTCTTCAAACATTACAAAATCAACAGAGTTTTAATGTTCCTAATCCTATCTCAATTCAAGCTGCACCAAATTTAGCACCTCAAACCCTTAACCAAAACGCACAAGTGACATTCCAAGCGTCTCAACAGATCAATCAACCTGTTAACCAAAGTCCAATATTTGCCAACTCTCAGCAATCTGACATACAACAATATTATGAACAGCAATCGAAAGAGAACTTAGAAAAACTTAAAGAATTACAAGAAAGGCAAAGAATCATTCAAAAGCACCAAGAATTCGTCCAAAAACAACAGCAAAAACAGCAAGAGAAAGTTGAAAGACTTCATGAAGAGTTCTTGAGTAGACAAGCTACTAAATCATTACCAACATACACGACGACTGAAAGTTATGAAGATGTCTATATGAGAAATAATGAGAAACGAAGACCCATTTTACCCCACGAAACTGATTTATTCAAAAAAGCACTTGAACTTTATGAACAGCAACATCCCACAACAACAACAACAACGTCGACTACTACAACAACTACATCTACTACCCCTCGACCTAGATTTATTAGGACTAGGCCATCAGCCAGACCACGCACTCCTCCCCAGGATAGAAATAAGCAAAAGCTCTACAATGATATAAAAAACATACTTGAAGAAAGTGAAACTAAAGGATTCGATGATAACCTTAGAGCTAAAAGTGTTGCTTTATTACAGAAACCCGACATTTTAAAACAACTTAAAGTAGCTTTAGCTGAAAATCCTCAAGATTTTAGTGAAAAGAACTTTACTTCTCGTGAAATATCTCTTAACGGTCAAAAATATGAAGTTATAAGAACAAATAACCCTAATTTAATACCTAAGGGTGCAATATCTGCAGATAGTTCCGATTTGGGAAAATTGGTAGCAGCTACACAAGAAACACATAAAGAAAGTCATGTATCATTTAATGATTTTACAAAGGGTGTTTTACCACCGGGAGCTAATTTTGAACTAGTCAAACAAGGTGATAATGGCAAATTAGAAGAAGTATCTGCGTTACCTGACACACTTCCAAGCAAAAAGAAGGTTACATTTGTATTTCTGGAAGAACAGGATGACGGTTCATACAAGGTGAAGGGAGTAAAAGCGAATGGACAACAAACAGAAGAAGGACCTGAGGTAGAGGAAATTTTAAACAGGATAAGAAAAGGTGAGATATCGCTTCCAGGGCCCACAAAAATATCAAATGGTTTACCTAGTTCAACAACAGAAAACCCTACTACGGCTAATTCAGACTACATAGCAGAGTCGTCTCATCATCCTTCTACTTTCACCAGTTTTATAACAACCTCGAGTTACGGGTCATCTGGATTAACGAATCCTGTACAAACTACACCCGCGACAGTGCATAGAAACTCTGTATCTCCCAGTAGAAGTACTCAAAAGTCATATAGAGAAACATTCCCACAAAGAGATGCATATACCAGAGAAAAAGGTTCATTCACTCAAAGAGAATCGCCAAGGCAGACATACACTGAAAGAGAGCCAACAAGAGAAACCTATACACCCAGACAGTCAATAAAAGATTCATATACTCAAAAAGCTACTCATACTGAAATATATACTGAGAGAGAACCAACTAGAGCGACATATACTCAAAGGGATATACCAAGAGAGAGTTATACACAACAAGAAATTTTAAGGGATCCTTACAACCAGAAAGACAGAGATGCATATATAGAAAGAGATCCAACAAGAGAACCCTATACTCAAAAGGAAAGTTTCACACAAAAAGATACAATAAGAGAAACATATACACCATTAGAAACCCAAACATACCAGCCTTCGACTGGGCGTCCTACAACTGACCGATTTATAATAAAAACTTCTACACCAACATACACTTTTAGAAGTCAAAAACAAACGCAAAGAAATAGTTTTCCCAGTACAACAGTAGTAAACACAACGCCAATATATAGATCGACACCTCAAGATATAGTCGTAATAGGTTCGTCTACTTTAGCTCCAACTTATGAGGATCCAACTGAAAACATTTTTGCCTCAGCATCCAGCCCAGGACTTATAGATATTCTCAAAGAAAATGGTCTATTTGCGACGGCTAAATATTTAAAACAATCAGGGTTAGATGCGATTTTAAATGAAACAGGGCCATACACAATTTTCGCTCCTACGGACAAAGCGTTTAGGACATTATTAGTTCAACTAGGAGGACCTGACAGAGCTGAAGAAAAGTTCCACGACAATCCACGTTTGCTCAGTGGTGTGAGTTTTATTTACTAGTATATATTTTTACCTTTTACTTATTTTAAATATTCATTGTAATTATTTTTATTTTGTTATTTTATTCTGTTATTTAACTTTAGCATGTTGCAGCTCGGTAGATATAATTGTTTCTGCCGGTAACTAATTAGAAATTATACACATATTAATATGTAATTTAATAATAGCATATTTTTTTATAATATATTGTTTTATTTTCAGTTATTACTTCACCACGTGATTCCAGGGGCGTTTGATATAGCATCTTTACAAGATGAAATGACAGGTGTCTCTCTAGCCGGCACACAGCTGCGAGTAAACCAGTACGACATGCATGACGTGGAATGGAATGAAGTCAAGGTCACCACAATCAATGGGGCTCGAGTTATTGATGATAAGAAGGATATTCATATACCACAGGTAGTTTAATTTTGACTGGCCACTCATTTTCGCACGTATTTAAATAATAGTTTATACACCACATAGGTGTTTTACCTACTTAGTGACCGCTGAAATCATATATTGCACTTTGGTTGTGTTGTCGGTTTTTTACGCCACTTTAACGGTATCATTTTAAGGGCCTCCGCTATCATTACTGTCTCAGCAAAACACAGTACAAATACTGTTTCACGCAGCTGTTCTGTGAGCCCATGATATTACCTCAGACGAGCCGGTCTCGTGCATATATTTCAGCATGGCTCTTCCACGGGTGCAAGAATGTTATGACATTCGAACGACCACTGACAAGAACTTCCAAAGACCGAACTACCGATATATTAGGAACTGAACCTTTTGACGTCAAAATTGCAGTATCATTCAATAATCTTACTTCTTTGTAGTACGATCTATTATCTTTTTTCGTAAATGAGAATTTAAACTTATTGAATGATGGTTCTTTTGCATCATATGGGACAAGAGGTCTCATACTATGTATGCGTATCGAGGAAGTTTCTCGATTAACACAAAAGAACCGCGCCTTGTTGTATTTACTTTACTGCGTTAAGATATATGTACAATTATGTCAGTGCTACACCAGGACACGTGCAGACGATCAGGAAAGATAAATAATAGGGTTCATAATTGAGTGTTGCAGTCGCTTTTCCATGTGTAGAAGTTGTCCTGGCGTTCCCACACTTCGTTATGTATAATAAAGAAAGAACCTTAACTATATATTTCTCTAATATTTAGAGTTTTTTCAGGGTATTGCTCATGCTGTAGATCGTGTGATGTTCCCTTTGCCCGTGGGTGATCTGGTACAGACTCTCCAAGCAGATCGCGACCGGAGATTCACCACCTTCTTAAAGGCTATATTTGCCAGTGGCTTTGCCGATACATTAGCAGGTAACTTCTAGTAGCCACTATTAGCTAAAGCTATCTAAGTACATAAGTAAAAATTATCATGAAAATGATAATTAATGCCGATTTCCATAAATAATAAATCGATATAGGTTATATTTTCATGTCAGTCGGAATTTTATTATGTTGAAGATTCAGATATATATATTTTTTTTAATTTAATATGTTTTAAATCTACTTTTGTAATTTCAGAAAGCAAAACATATACAGTTTTCGCGCCAACGGATACGGCGTTTGCTAAACTATCGCCGAGCGAGTTATCCCGGTATTCGGAGAAGGCTACGGCTCGTGCGTTAGTCGCGAAGCACGTTTTACCAGGAACCCTTTACAGCGCAGGCATGCGTTATTATCTGCTACGGAACTCTATGGAAGATGCTAAACCGCTTACTCTTCAGAAGAACTCAGGTTTGTACTCATTGTGCCCTCGCAATTAAAGCTACTATAAGTACTTATAATCTATTACTGATTATTTTCCAAATCCATATTTATATGAAGTCGTTTTAAGATAAAAAGCTAGGTTTATTTAAACATTTATTGTTTAGTTCAAGTTTTCTTGATAAAAGCGTTAATTAATATACATAAGTGATTAAGATATTTACTCAATACATTCTTTTTTCAGGTCGAATTAAAGTAAACAACGCTCAAGTAATCACACACAATATTCCAGCGACAAACGGAGTCATTCATGCAGTGGACACGTTACTTTAAAACCCGCCAAATAAGTTAAATCTAATTAATAGATACTCTTAAAACTAACAATAATAAGTGGGAGTCTAAGATACTTTCGAAAAACAAGATTTCACATCACTCTTAACAGTATGTAAGGCGTCTATTTTAATAATATTCGCTTTAAACAACAATCGTGTTTTTAAATAGCTGCTGTGGTTTCAGTATTGTTTGACATTTAAAAATCTTATCAATTGATGCATTGGTTCAAATTGACGTAAAACCTTTTTTTTTAATTATTGCTATGAGTAGATATCTTTTAAGACTGTAAATAATTATAAGATTAAGACTATAATTTATGTATTTAGTATTTGTGTAAATAAATTTTCTTATAATATCATGTGTTTAAAATAAAACCACTTTTACTTAAATACCTATATTATATTTATTCAAATAATCACACTAGAAATTAAGTTACCAAACACACACCAGTGTCGATAAAGTCAATGGATAGCACTACTTTTTATACATGGATAAAATAGCGAAAAATTCAAATTCAGTGTTGCAAAATTTTTCGTAATGACTTAACGTCAGGTAGAATTTCAATACGAAAAATGTTTTTTTCTCCGTGCCTTTGCATGCCAATTCTTAGAAAATATAATTAAAATTGATATATCTAAAAGTCTTCCATTTTATACAAGAAAAGAAAAAAGTATAAAAGCATAACATCTTCGATAATTAGAACATATTCCCATAGCAATGTAGTAAACACATACAAACACAAACAGTCTGTGATTATTATAGTAAATCTGGACAGTCACCAATGAGTAAATTGCAACAAACTTCTATTGCCTTAGTGAGATTTGCCTCAGTCTCAAATAACTAAACTAAAATCTTGTGTAAGATAATTATTATTAACGACAAGTTCCTAATGAATCATAGATGAATTATTTTTTTTAATAAAACTTAGCAAAGACAACTAAATATTGGATTTTATCCATAAGGATAGTTTTATGCATCTAATGTCTTTTCACTTGAGAGATCAGGTACATTACAGAAACTATTGTTCAAGTTTGCTAGCATCATTTTCAATCTTTCAATTTCATCATCTTTTGCCGCTAACTCATCTTTTAACAGTTTAATTGTCTCATCTTTATTTTCAGAGAAGTTTTTCATTTCTTCTAACAGCTGGTCTGTATCAAGACGCTTGCTTGCTTTTCTTTGTACTAGTTTTCCAATGATATGAGCTATTTTTGGGTAATTAGCAGTTAGATGTGCTGGAATTTGGCCTTTTCGAAGATCTGTGATTGTTTTTACTCTCTCCATATCAGTGCTGAACGGTTCAACCATCTCTAAAAGTATTATGCCTAGTGAGTACATGTCACTCTGAAATAATATGAAAAACATAATTAAGTAGGATATATGCAATTAAGTATATAATTCCACATACAAACTAAAAATATTATTTTATTACCATGATTTATACTTCATGAACTTGATAGGAAAAATGCATTCTCAGTTCAATTGTTGGTTAGGTTAAGAATAATTTGAAAATGTTTATTACCTTTGGATTACACTGTCCATCTAACTGTTCAGGTGCTGCATATAGATGAGTTCCCACTGCAAATCCACTATGTGACTGCTGAAGGGGACATGCCAATCCAAAATCTCCAAGCTGTACTAGTAGGCTACCCTCATTTTGACCCACAAACACATTGCTTGGCTTAATGTCGTGATGAGTGATTCCTCTAGAATGTATGTAATGCAGTCCATGAACAAGTTGAGTAAACATGTCCAAGAGAATATCAATTCTCGTCCAAGTAATGGGATATGTCTTATTTGAGGTTAGCTTCCCTTCATAGTTACCACAATCAATTGAGTCTGCATGGTGAAGGCACAAATCATCAGAATTTTTCCTGGACAACATTAAATGTGCATTACGATCATCTAGCCATTGTCTCAAAGTCTGCTGACAGAAGGTCATTTGAATGTATAATGTTGCCCATTTTAAATTCACTCTTGAACAGTTTTCATACTCTTTATTAGAGAGTAATTTACAAATTGCATTTTGCTCATGTATGGATGACTCTTCTTCACTTTCACTTTCTTCTGAAATATTCTCCTCTAGACTGTTTGAATTTTCAAAAGATATAACAAAATCAGACTGACTATGATTTTTTGTTAGATCTTTTGAATTATAAGTTTTAAACGACTTCATAATATTTGAATACACTGATGGAACTTGATAAGAGTTAATTGATTTATCACTATCTGTATCCATGTAATGTTTTAGTTTCTTTTTAACGGTTGATTCTATTAAAGGTTCCAACCATGCTGCTTTATAATTCACTATGTTAGGATGGTTAAGACTAGCTATAGTTTTGACTTCAGCAAGGTGGGACATTATGGAATCTACATCTGCAGATTTTATGAAAACCTTTTTAACAGCATATTCAACTCCATCTAATCTATGGCGGGCTTTAAATACACTACCAAAACCACCTCCTGCAATAAAGTAAAGCTCTTCAAACTCTTTGTGATATCGGGACCATTCTAGTCCAGATCTTGTGATAGGCCATGTAGCTGGTAGAGTAATAGGTATTTCTGAACCACTTGCTATTGATACTAGTTGGTACAGAGCCCTTTGATATTGGCTTCTCATGACTTCAAACTCTCCCATAGCATATGAATCATCTATGAGTTTCATACTGTGTAGCTTCTCACAAATTGTGTTGTAGAGTTGGTTTGCTTTTGATATATCATTTTCTAAGAGAGAACATAATTGCTTTACAAGAGATTGAACTAAAAGACTAATTGGTGTGGTAGCAGGAGAATTAACTAAATCAATTTGTTCAATACTCTGATGACAGGATTCTTCTTGACTATTTTGAACTAAACCTGAAAACAATAATGATAATATTTTAAAATGTTAATTATTATTCTTAATAACACATTTAAAAATATGAATTTTGTATATTTCTCTTCCACTGACTTATCTTTATATCTCTATGAAAACCTAATATGAAGTTATAGTGTGTCTTTCATTGTATTTGGAAACTTCATAAATATATTTAGATAAACTTAAGTAATTTGGGTTCTAGAATTATATTTTTATTTTTATATATTATCCTTTTATGTTTAACTTTGTAGATACCAGGATATTAATAATTTAAATGATATAATTACAGTAATACTAATAATATATAATATTATAATTACTTATATATTATAAGGTTATATGGAAAACAAAAGAAATTCAATAGATAGAAAGGTTTTAAAAGAAACGATGAACTAAGTAATACCTAAATCAAACGATTTCACTGTGGCCAAAGCCTCCCATTTATCTTTTTTGGAACCCATTTCTTTTTCAGTAGTAATCTCTTACAATGCATATAGAGGCTATAAATTCGTTAGATAGATAAAAATGATCACACTATACACAGTACTTACTGAAAAAGTAAAGCTCTGTACAGTGTACATTTTAATTTAAGCTACTCAAAAACTTTTTTACAAAAATATTATTTTTAATTAGGCAACTCTTCACAGATAATATACTACACATTATAAATAAAGGTTATGTAACTTACATAGTGAATATTACCATAGACTAAAACGGAACCATATTAAATGTTTATACGTTGTAATAATTATACGTTCTAATAATTATTTAATATTATTTACAACTACAGACAAAAACAATCAGAGACCAATTAAAAAAAATAAAATGAGAAATATTTGTAAGTCAAAATACATAAAAAATTGGGAATCAAGCAATCTAAAACCGAGTAAAACCGTAAAGATGTACTTCCCTCATACAATAACTACTATATTATCAAGCACTATCAAGTTGATACTTTGACGTTTAAACTTTAACAATTTGATTACTTTGCTTAGTATTCAAAAATTGTGTAAATAAAATAAACTTTTATGTTAATTCATTCTTTAAACGTGATATTAATAAATTGTTAAAATGAATCTTCTTCCAAAAACCCACAAAGAATTTAGCGAAAAAGAATATTGGAATAAATTTTTCAAAAATCGTGGTAATAAAGCTTTTGAATGGTAGGTTATTGTCATTATTGCCTGTTTAAAAACTTTTATTTCCGTATATTTCATACACATTAAAAATATTGTAGGTATGGAGAATACTTAGAACTATGCGCACATTTGCATAAATATATTAAACAAACAGACAAAATATTAATAACAGGTTGTGGTAACTCGAGGCTCAGTGCTGATCTATACGATGTTGGTTTCAAACAAATTACAAATATTGATGTATCTGAAGTTGTAATAAGGCAAATGAATGCTATTAATTCTGAAAGGAAGCAAATGACTTTTATTTGTATGAATGCAATGAGGACAACATTTGAAAATGATAATTTTAACATAGTACTTGATAAAGGTACATTAGATGCCTTAATGCCAGATGAGTCTAAGGAAACAATAGCAAATATTAATAATTATTTCAAAGAAATTAAGAGAGTTCTGAAGGTTGGAGGCCGATTTATATGTATATCACTTCTGCAGAGTCATATTATTAAGATATTATTAGAGGTGTTTTGTGATAAATCATGGATGCTTAGAGTAATTCGATGTCATGAAGCTGAACAGAAAAATATTGAAAATGGAGATGGAACAACATTACCAGTTTTTTTTGTTGTTGCAACTAAATTTAAAATCATGCCTAAATTGGTTGGTTCATATTTTAAAATTTATATATTGTAGGTTACAATATTTTATATATATATATAGTGTAAACTCCATGTAATGTCCCTAGATTTAATGACAAACTCCCTAAAGCGTCGAAATCAATTGGCTTTAGTTGGTTTAGCTTGTCTTCCATCCACCTTTTC
>DWCF01001030.1:0-34977 GCA_018230265.1 Delias oraia
TATATAATTACAAACCTACGCACCACCTGTTATTGGTTTGCTCGCTTCCGTTCTGGAAATTTCGACCTGAAGAATGAACCTCGCCGTCGTCCAAAGACTGCTCGACGAACGACGAATTAAAGGCTATTTTAGAGGCTGATGATACACAATCTATGGCTGAATTAGCAGCAGCTTGCGACGTTAGCGTCAAAACAATATTGGTCTATTTGCGTCAAATTGGCAAGGTTAAAAAACTTGACAAATGACATACTACTAACTTGACAAGCTAGACATACAAATGAAAGAATTTAGAACCGCATTGTTACCTGCGATGAAAAGTGAATTATGTGCAAGTTGGTTGGATCCTGGTTCAGCACCTAAACAATGCCCTAAACGAAAACTTGCCCCTTGAAAAGTGATGGTCACTGTTTGGTGGTCTAGCGCCGGTGTGATTCATCGCAGCTTCTTACCAAACACGATGACCATTACTGCACATGTGTACTGTGAAGAAATGAACATAATGATGGAGAAGCTGGCACATCTCCAGCCAGCATTGGTTTATCGCTCGTCTTTGCTGCTCCTGCACGACAGCGCGTGACCTCATACTGCACAGCTGACGGCGTCCCAAGTTGTAAGAAGTGGGGTTGGAAGCTCTTCAGACTTCTACTTTTTACAGAATTTGGATAACTTTATGGCAGGAAAAAGTTCGTTGGCAAAGATGCATTGATTGCATGAATGATTACTTCGATTGATACAAATAAAAAATACATGAAAAAAATTCGTTTAAATTTTTTCATATGATTTCATAGTTAAACACCTAATATAAATATAAAACTCATGAATACTGACATTATGAGTAAATGTTAATATTACTATATTTTGTTACTTTTTGATGCTTAGTTGTACAGTATGGTGGGAAGATGTGCTGACATTGTAATGGTCAATGGAACTTGGACTGAAGAGCATATCAATGAACTCTGGGATATACCATTAAGCACTCACAGAGTTTATCCTCCTTGTGAGGTGAGTGTTTTGTGTTAAGTCTTTATTTACTTTTATTCAGTGATTGAGGTCAGATTTATAATTTATTGCATCTTTTTTTATTGTTTAGTTTTGTTAAATTTACTTGTCAAAATATCAGATAATTTGTAGGTATCTGAGTTAAAAAAGCTGCGATCCCTAGTTAAGGATTCTGATCCGATTAGAATCCTATCAGTGGCACAATTCCGTCCAGAGAAGGATCATCCATTGATGTTGCAAGCCATGTACGAGTTGCGAAATCTTCTCATTAACAATGAGATGCTGTGGAATAAGGTATACCATATTTTTTTTAAATTTTTCTAGATGCCTTATAATACATTGTAAACGGCATTTATTACAAAATATAATAAAATATTATTTAATAATAAATTTTCAAGAACATGTCAGTCCTGAGCGGTTTATTAAAACATAATTAATTTTAGATAAAGCTAGTGTTGGTCGGCTCTTGTCGCAATGAAGAGGATAAAGAGCGGGTTCAAAACCTTCGCGATCTAGCGAAACACTTATCCATAGAAGATAATGTTAAGTTTGTGGTAAATGCTTCATACTCGCAACTATTACAACTGTATCAGACCTCATCTATGGCCATTCATGCTATGTGGAATGAACATTTTGGAATCAGTGAGTCTATATTTATCTAGGTAAAATAAAAAGTAATCTATAATAGATTCAACTAATATATATCCTTTTGAAAATAATTATCATAAATGTTTCTGTATTTACCTTAAAAACTATTCTTTCAAAGAAAGCAAAACAGTAACTATTAAAGTAATAAAATGTATTGAGTATATAAAGTGCGCGTCATAATCTCTTATAAGTTTATGTCCGAAATGAAATACTGACAAAATAATTTAATTATTTTTTAATAGAAGCTGCTTTGTATGTAGGGATTATTACAAATAAACTGTCAATCTACATAGTTAAAGCACATTATCTTATTTAAAACATTCAAAAATTGTTTTTAATGTATTTATTAGGTGTAGTAGAATGTATGGCAGCTGGCCTAATAACAGTTGCACATAGGTCTGGGGGACCTCTAGGTGATATTATTGAGCCTTCGCCTTCTTCACGGACTGGTTATCTAGCCGCTGAACCTGATGAATATGCTCGTGCGATATTAGAAGTCATAGCACTACCAACACATGAGAGAAGTAGTATTATTGAAGCAGCAAGGTCAGTCGCTGAGTACACCTCTAGCATAATTAACTTTATGATATTTCACGCAAATAGCTTACAGAGCATCTAAATAATTTTTTCTGAGAATCAACCCAAGCCTTTTTACACTACAACAACAAATTGATATTTAACAAGGTTGTATAGAACAAATTTCAGAAATCTTTATTTTACAGGGCATCAGTAGATCGATTTTCCGAAATGGAGTTTGAGAAGACATTCCTAAGGGTAACAGAACCTTTAATGAGGGTTGATTAAGGTTTTGTAATATAAAATGCAATTTGTATTTAAGTGAAGGTAGGAATAATAAATAAAATACTAAAGTTTTAACAGGATTTTATTTACAAAAACAAAATTTACATATATTCTTATTAAGATGAAATTTGACAATAAGCTAAGGTTATTTAATTTAATAGATAATATTTATTAATTTGTATAATTTAGAAGCTTTGTTGTAAAATAAGAATTTAATTAAAAAAACATATAAAATATATAAAAATTCAATGTTCTTTTCAACACATGGCCTTTATAAACCAATCGATACTTAAAATAATATGATGGAATGCATTGTAAAATTATGAAGAATGGCCTACTCTATCTCTGGGTATTAACCTTAATTCGGAACCATGCTTCAGGAATACATTACCTGCAAAAAAAAAAGTGGTATGCCTTGTTTGTTCATAAATTAAATTGGTAGCTTTTAATATTTTGGTTTTTATTTTACCAGCACTTTGTTGGGGATTAATACCAATTCCATCATCTGTTATTATTGCACTGGTTGCAGGGTCTACTCTGAATTCTTCTGCTGCAAATTTCAACACAGCTGTGAATGGAGTTGCCTCTGGTACACTTAGCCTGTAATAAAATAATTATTAAGACAACAAAGTATGATTTGAAGCCTATTTGTTATTTCTTAGTTTCAATAATAGATTAAAGGTCTTAAGCCAATTTTTTTAATAGTTCCACATTAATAAAACAAATGTTATATCAGTAAAATATATTTGGAGCTAACTTAAAACAACAATTTTACATAATATCTATGATAAAACAGTCTCCCAAAACTTCACATCTTCATTATTTTCATAAACAAAATTCATAAATTCTTGTTTTAATATATAGTTTTGACATAATTTCTTTGTAATGTAGGTTAACTCGGAATATGATAAATCAATATAAAAAAACTCTGCAGACATATTTTCTTTAAGCAACCTACTGCAATCAAATAAAGCTTTTATTATGATTTTAAACAAATCTGCATGATGTGAACATATTTTTATTATATAAGATTCTTCACTGTTAAGAAGTAGTTTCCAAAACTGCTTTTTTGAAGAATTCTTAATAGACATTATGCTTATAAAAGCATTTACAATACTATTTACAGCATTACTTGCCTCAACACTACTATCCAACATACTTACAATTAACATTTCTACTGTATCTTTGGTACAGTCATTAAGCATGTCAATTACAACATCTTTACTATCTTCAATTTCACATAATTCTGATAAAAGAAGCTTGCTTTTAAAGGCCAAAAATTTATCTTTAGGAATTTCAAGGGACATGTTACTAAGAAGTGTTTCTGTTGATGAAGCTTCTAAGATTATATCTGATAAGCATAATTCAAGTTTTTCAGCTGAAAATAATTCTAAGAATATTGTAAAACTTGAATCTAATAGATCAATGTTAGAAGAAGATATTATGATTTTTTTTAATATGTATTTAGGTGGGTCACATAAACAGTTTTTTAGATTTAAAACTTGCTTATTATTACATTCTAATATTGAAAGGAACTCATCAATAAGTTGCCGTTTCTGCAATCTATCAAGACATTTCTCTATGTGTATTGAAATAAGAAAAGCATTTTTAATTTCTTCAGTATTTGTTACATAATTAGGCCAGTTTTCTAACTGACATAATTTTAAAAAATCTTGAAAAAAGTTTAGAAACTGTTGCACTAAAGCTGTTTCCATAGCATCTTTTTTGTAACTTAAAAATTACTATAAGTAATAAGTAACCTACATCAACTAAAGTAGGCTTTATAAAAATACTACCTTTAATAAAATTTATATTTTATAAATAATGCGTACAATATGGTAGCACTTAGGATGTAAACTCACACTTTAAAAGGCAGCTTTGGATCTGAAGTGAGGGTAATCTTGAAAGTAACTTTTGACCTGAAAAATTTAGAGAATATAAATAAGTTGAGTGAAATATAATTATAGTACCTTCCGAGTTATTCAATAAAGAATCTTACATTTTAAAGTGAAATTTAATTGAAAACAACGTGTAAATGTCAGTGTTTACTTTCTTTTTTAAACAGGTTGGAAAATATAAGTTAAATGATTGGGACGTTCCGCTTAAATTTAAAGATTGAATGTCGATGAGCAAATGACGTTAATACAATAAATTGACATCTTTGTCACGTTTAACTTTTATGTCAACGACTTACTTGCACTACTTGACAGTATCGTGCACATACTTCATTTTACAATTCTTTGATGTTTGGTTAATCTGTCATGTGTGTTGAAAGTATTAAGGGTGCATTCCACTGAGTGCTAAGAACGACCACGGTTTTGGTCATAAATTCAACTGGAACGGGTTATGGAGTTTTTTAAGCGTTGATTTGACAAGTTTAAAGAAATCAATATATAAGCTTGGGAAGAGTAGGTTACCATTATGTCATCCTTAATAAATAGTTATAATAATATTTAAGAAAAGAGAGAGCGAATATTCTAATCGCCGAATGTCGCCTGGCAGCCTGGCTACGGGACATTCGGCGGGTCATTTTAGTGAGCACATGTGAACGTATAGTGGAACGCACTCTAATAGACAAATTTTCATCAAATAAGATTTATATATTTTTGTATCTTGTATTGTTCTATAATTATAAAGTATCATCACCACTCAGCAGCATATTAAAGTCCACTGCTGGACTTAAGCTTACCCAAAAACGCCCACCTATTGCGATCTTGCGCGATCTGGATCTGATTTTGGGTTGCCCGCGACATCTATAAAGTATAATAACTATTTAATCAAACGGAGTCATAATACGAAGTTTTATTCTTTTAAACTCGAAGATGATAATGAAAAGAAATTTATTAGAAAGTGTAACAATTGTGTCATGTAGTTCCACATTTCTATGCGCGTTATTTAATTATGCGACTAATATTTCACCACTAACTGGTTATTGGTTTATTTCATATTCTTTAATTTTATTTGTAACATCTATTATATTTAGTTTTAAAGTAATTCAATTGTTATTACGTCTAAATACACCATTACAATATGATTTGGACGCCGTAACGAAAAGGTACCCTTTCTCATCGTTCTTGATTAAAATTCTACCGCCGATTCCGAAGAAGGTGAAGACAGTCGAATCTAAAGAATACGATACTAACGAGTTGAGTGTCATAACATCAGTTCTCGAAAGGAACCTAGTATCATCATGGTACATTCACTATATATCTCAAGAAATAAGTTTTCCTTTTGCTTGCAAACAGTTATTGGATCAAATGATTAGTAAAGCGTTTCAGGTACTTCTGGTACAATAATATTATGTTCAAATGATTATTATGGAATGATTTCATATTCATTTTACTTTTAGATATGTAATAAAATAGAAACCAAAGATGTCTATATCAATATTTGTACAATACTAATAAGTCATATAAAGGAATATAAGAAAACTTTAAAAAGACATGAAAAATCTCAAGAGAAATCTATAGAATCACTATATAAAAAAGTCCACCAAATATCTGACATAAGAAAGAAAAAGACAGCAGCAACAGACCACTGTGTACTTGTTTTAAGGATTATTCTTAAAGAGCTAGTTCCCTGGGAATTATGGGACACACCTCATTCAGAACTTCTAATAAGAATCTTAGCTAGAAAGCTAGATACTTTTGTTGATACTACTATATCTAATCCTGTTTGGTTAAATGACAAAATATTGTCAATACTGGCTGCAAGAGACAATGTTAACAATAAAGAAGAGATAATAAAAATAGAAGAACACACAACCAGCACACAACAAATTAAAATTAATGAACAAGAACCAATTCAGAAAGAATTAAAAAACTGTCAAGAGTTTACTGAGGAAGTGAAATCTGTTGAAGAAAATGATAAATGTATTGAAGCTAAAGAGTTAATTCCAAATAAAGAGTTAATTGAATTAAAGCCTGTTTTGCGACAGAGAAGAGGTAGACAGGGGAAAAATGAAGTTAAGATATATGACAGAGTCATCGAGGGTAAGCTTGAAAGTAATTAATCATCATTATCTCTCATTATTCTAAGCAATTTAATATGAAAAAGTAATGTATTATACTTTATAAAAGAAGTATGTCTTATACAAAATTTTCTATACTCAAAATTCATAAACAACTCAATAAAAATCTACTAACATTTTTCCTTTAAGCATCCAGCTTCAGCTAAATATCTCTTTAGCGATATAAATCTGCATTAAGGTTTCTGGTTTTCTAGAGATTGTGAAATGCATTGCCATCAATGTACAATCCTATAGTGCACTTTGGCTATGTCTATGTCTTTGTATTTTTATTTATAATTTGCTTTAAACACAAATATGTACTGAGCCTATCAAAAAAAAAAACTATTGAATTTTATCGAAATTCAAACCAGGTTTTAAATGCATTTGTGAGAATTATTTGCATTGTGAAAATATTTACTGCTGGCATTAGCTTCAATGTCAGATAATTTAATGTTTTTTTCTTAGGTAGTGTTAAGACATGGGAGACTGATATGGATCTCCAGTGCATCAGTATGGGTCAGGATTTGCTTGCTAGTCTTGATGAGCTCACTCTCAGTCGGCTTTGGGGACATGAAGAACAAGAGACTATCCCCAGTATGAGACAAACATCTCCTGAGCCTCTATGGTTTGGTAAGTCAAGATTATGGTCCATTAGGATCAATTATTCATTATAATCCAAAATATTGTGACAGTTAAAATCAATCTTGTAAAAACATTCTTATAAAATAAACCTTCAGAGCCTCGTAGCTAAGTGGTATATTAAGTTTACCTTGAAGCGAGACGTATCGGGTTTGAATCCCAGTCCTGACAATTATAAATTATTATTTATTTTTTATTTAATTATTAAAATTAATTAAATTATTATTTTAATTATTATTTAATTTATAATTTATTCGGTGTCTGGAAGGGCTTGACAGTGGCCGGGCGAGTGTCTTAATACTGTCGCACCTGTGGGAGAGCCATGCTAAAGCATATGTTGACGCATTAATTGGGCCGGCTCTTCTGATGTAATACCACGTGCTCAAAGAATTCTCAGCGTGAAACAGTACTGGTATTATGCTTAGCAGACTGAGTGAGGATATCGGATGCCTCTAAAAGTGGCGCTTAAGCGGTGTAAAAAGCCAGCAACACAACCAATGTGTGGACTGTTGCGTGTTTGTCCATGAGCGGCGGTGTTCTCTTACCCTGAGACCCACCTGCTCTGTTGTCTGCTATACAATAAAAACAACATACTTTCAGGTGAAGAAGACGCAATAGAGCTTGAGCCAGAGCCAGCTAAAGAAACAAAGAGTAGCCCGAACGCGGCAGATGCTCTGTTAAAGGACATACAAACCACTGTGAACCAGGCAAAGAGCAAGATCGGAGACCTGCAGGTCCCGTTGCACGTAGACACGCCTCCCCGTGTATGTTGCACGTACTATCTTGCTTCTGCTAAATTAGGTTGTTTACATGCGGGAAAGTTTTTATCGAAAACACATTTTGTATGGAGTTAAGATGACGAATATTTATATCAACATTGAAGAATCTGAATATTTTAACTTAAGAAATTTGATGGTTATATTGTAAAATTTTTGTTTATTTATCAGATGATTTTTCAAAGCAGATGATGCTTTAAAAAAATTTATATCTCACAATAAGTCTCACTCTCATCAAACAAAATATTATATTATAAAGACATTTAGTTATACATTAGCATATTTTCTGTATCTTTATATGAAGCTGTCTTGAATGGCAATGGCAGTTTTTATATAAACGTCTCGACTTTAAACAACCTAAATACTTCTTATCCCAAATGTTATCAATCCTCTTGGTTGAAACTTGATCCTTCAAAATGTATATTTCTAGGTATTATGTTCGTCTGTTTGTACATGGTAAGTAAAGTGTTTGTCGGTCCTGTGTGGTTTCTTCTGCATGGCGTGCGCATGTTGGCTTTCACAAGTGTTATCCTTTTACAAAACCTATATAATCTAGCATACATTCGTAGGTGAAGTCATCAAAATCGGTTCTATTTTTGGACAAATGTAATTGTAGAACATTAATGTGTAAAAAATATTACATTTTGGGTTTAAAAATTGAGATTAAAACTGCATGACGGTGTTTTGTGCTTTGACGGGTAATAATATTTCTAGAGAACCACTCCTTACTTACAACTTATGAATTTGTTAGCAGACTTTATCAAACATTAAAGAATTTTACACAAAACGATTATTCAATGTTGCTTCAGCAACCATGTCCGCCGTTGACGTCGTAAATTACTACATTTTTTGTAATTACAATGAATTGAAAAATAATATTATGTGAAATTGCAATAAAATTTTATTAAATTTATTAATTATTACATATAAAGTGAATCCGCAGGTTATCTTGCTTCGCTTTTAAACATTTCAAATGCAAGAACATATTATGGTTTTATGGCTTGATTATTTACGTATGGCCTATAACTGTGTTAATACATCTAACATAATCAAGAAACTCTACTACTTACTTACTTTAATTAATTATATAATAATAAATTCGGTTTATAAAAGGTTTCAGGTTAGAAAATAATAGCAACACTGGTTAATAAAACTTTTATTTTTTTTATGTTATAGCAGACAACAGGAAAGTTGGGTCTCTTGTATGGTAAGAGAACACCGCCGCCCATGGACAACCGCGCCACAGTCCGCGAATTGTTTGTGTTTCCCGCTTTTTACACCACTTAATTGGCATTTTTAAGGGCCTCCGATATCGTCTCTCACCAGCGAAACAAAGTAGAAGCACTTTTTCAACTACAACTACCATTTCACGCTGAGTATTCTCTGTGCCCGTAGTATCACTTCGGATCAATCGGAAAATGCTAATAATACATATATGAACATGTTTAATAATACAAAGTCAATTTGAATTTTAATATCATAACAAAAATTCAAGTGTTATTGGATATGTTCAGGGAGAAGGATAAGTGGACATGGGAGATAGAGTACAGAGAGGGAGGACGTCTGCCTGGTCCATTAATGTTAAATATATATAAAATGTTTAGGATGAAGCGGCCGGCATGATGGAGGGACTTTTAGACAAAGGCATCGCAGGCATTAGGAAGGGGTTGTGGTTCACGGGTCTCAGTGATGACTCACAGGTATGAATCTTAAGAACCAAAGACAACAAGTAGAACAAAAGGCAAGCCCAATGAAATATAACTCTTACATTGCGAAATGACACTTTACTCGTTCATACTAACCACATAATAGTATAACTATCAAATAAAATATATGGAATATTTTTCTCAAAAAATAATGTTAAACTATGGTTTTGTGTAAAATTTCTGAACAATTTTTTTGATGTGTGAATCTTTGAACAGCGCTGGTGTAAAAAAATAATATGAAAGCAACAGTGACCACTGATTAAAAATATTCTTGGTTTAGTGAAGTTTCTAAAGATATAATAATCTCCAGCCAGCTAAGTTAAAAAATATATAAAAGATAATACAACTACTGTTTTCATCAAATTTAGGATAGGTCACCATCTCACTTAAGAGACAAGTTGGGTGAGAAACTATCACCGACCGACAGACGGGGCCGGCTAGAAGTGGTGACAGAACACAGGGACATCAAGGAGTATAACGCTACAAAGGGTTCGTAATGTAAAGATGCAATCTGAACGTTAAAAAGGAGACGTGAAGCATTGCGTATATTGAATTTTGTATTTAAGAAAAGCATTCCATAGTCCAATTATTAATTTGATATTGATTATTGAATAATTATTGATTATGCCCGTTTCAGATGAAACTAATTTTGTTCCGCCACTCGTAAAGCAACAAAGAGTCACCTCTCAAGACAGCACGGTAAGAGTTTTGTACAGTTTAAAAGCGATCAGATATATATTGATCTATAACGTTGAGCTTAATTATTATAAATTTAGTGTTTTTTGAATTGCAAAACCTAGATGCATTTTTCAATCGGTTACAGAGTCGGTTATATACTAGCATATTATACTGTTGGTTTAATAATTAGTATTTCAAAAAGTTTTTCGTGTTTTTCTGATAACCCTTCACCTTTATTGTTTATAATATTTTTATCCCATGACATTATTTATAGTCGCAAAGTAGACCCCGGATAGAGGCCGCGTTGAGCCTTTCGGACTCCCCAGAGCCACAGTATGAGGAAACTGCTGACCTTTCACATACTATTGCCAAACTACGATCATTACTCAACGAAGCGACACCCAGGTATTATTTTATTTAGAACTAACAAAATTTCTGTAGCTTTAGTGGATGTATACTTTTTTTACAGGTTAAGAGAATTAATTTATGACAATATACCAACGCCCTTACGAATAATTGATGCAGCAATAAAATCAGTAGCTTGGAGCAATGAATATGTGTCTTAAAAGTAGTAAATTATTTTATATAAAGGCTTAACACACCGCGTAATAGCAACAAGAGCAGGATTAAATAATGTATAATGCATATGTTTTGATAGAAACGAGGATATCTGGTGGGAGGGAGCAGAAGAGACCCGTGGGAGGACTCAAACTCACCACTCGGAGCGGCACGTAGATACTGCAACACTGGCTGGTGAATATCTTGAAATCCTTGGTGATGTTTCAGAGGACATTAAATCTGTATAATACAAGAATTATAAATTCACAGAATAGTCAACGTGAAACGTTACCTTCTTTTACTGTGTTTCGCTGAGTGAGTGAGGATATCGGTTTTATTTCTTGGTTTGAACACAACCAAGGCGCGGACTGTGGCGCGGTTGTCCAAATGCGGCGGTGTTCTTACCATATAAGAGACCCACCAGCTCCATCCCCACCCGTCCGCTATACTATTATAAAAACGACTAAATACATAAAATAAATAAAATATTTTTATTTATTAAAATAAATAA
Source organism: Delias oraia (assembly GCA_018230265.1). Lineage (NCBI taxonomy): Eukaryota > Metazoa > Arthropoda > Insecta > Lepidoptera > Pieridae > Delias > Delias oraia. The sequence goes on from DWCF01001030.1 coordinate 11,326, forward strand.
AATTTTCATCCTTTTTATTTTTAGATGAGTACGACATGAGTCTGGAGAGAAACCCGTCACCGGGACAGACGTCCAACAATATGCAGAGGCTTGATAAGTAGGCACCAATTTTAGTGTTATTTTTACAGTGCGAATATGTATAATAACTTGTATACAATATTTGCTTTAAATCTCTATTTAACTCAGGGCCATCCATTATTTACTACAATTACAATTTTTTTTTTTTGGAGAAAAGGAGAATCGATATTATTTTATTATCATTGACCTAATTTATTAATTCTATCTAATAATATATTTAATCTAATTTATTAATTAAATTATAGCAGATGATATAATTATCATTGATCGAAATATTTTACTGCTTTCTGTAATTAACAATTAATCAATCTGCGAATCCCGAGATTTGAAACTCGTTAGGCGCTTAACTTAATGACTGAATGGAGGTTGTGTTATGGTCATATCGTAAAACTGTGTTTGTTTTTTAATGATGTATAAGGGCGCTTAAACTTAAAAATCTGGTTTTGAACCAGTTTCTATTATAAAATTGATGAATATTCATCCAAAAACAGACTATGTATCTATAGTAATCATGCAAATACAATTTTCAGATTGTTCCAGCGCACTGTTACAGGAGTGTTCAATTCAATAAAGACAGCCGTCGGCGCGGAAGGGGAAGGCGAACCGCCGCGACAATGGACCTATGTCACCACCAATATGGATGCTAGTGTGAGATATGCTTCGAAGTATAAATACTACGTGATAGATTCCAGTTTAAGTTTTTATGTAAAATTATACTAAGTTAAGGTTTTAGGGTTTAGGAGAGCCATGCTGAAGCATTATGCGGACGCACTAATTGGGCCACCTCGTCTGAAGTGATACCACGGGTTCACAGAATACTCCGCGTAAAAACTGTAGTTGTACTTGAAACGGTGCCTCTACTGTTTCGATGAGTGAGGATATCGGAGGCATTTAATAATGCCGCTAAGTGTCGTAAAAATTCGGTAGCACAATTGGACTATGGCGCGGATGTCGATGGGCGGCGGTGTCTTACCATATAGGAATCCCATCTGCTTCGTTGTCCGCCATATCATAAAAATAGTAAGATGTATATATTAATTATGAAATTGTTTTCTTTAATTGTTAAATATGCAAGGGGTCGCCTTTTTTGAAAAGCGAAAACAATTATTTTAATTATGTATGAGTGTATATAATGCGTTTAATTAATTGGGCCTACTCGTCTGAAGTTATACGGCCTCACAGTATACTCAACGTGAAACGGTACTTGTACTGTTTCGCTGAGTGAGTGAGGATTTCGGAGGCCCTTAAATATGCCGCTTGAGTGGCATAAAAAGCCAGTCACACAACCAATACGCTGACTGTGGCTCGGTTGTCCATGGGCGGTGGTGTTCTCTTACCATACAACCTGTTCTGTGTCCTGCTCCGCTGTCCGCTATACTATAAAAAAAACCGAGTTTGTTGATGTGCTAGTACAATTTAAGCAGAAATTTATACTATCTTATAAAATAATATACGATTATTTATAAAATAAATATTTTTCAGGTTGGTAACGCGGTATCTCGCCTGGTGGGTTCCCGTCGGGCAATGGCGCATGTAGATACGGCACTCGACTCTCTACAGCAACTACCGACGCTAGCGCATACCGATGATGACTTAGGTAAATGAGCTTTCTATAGTGTTGCCCAAATGCCGGACTTAGCTAGTCTTGGTCTTGCGTCAATTCACCTTGTATTGGTCTTGGTTCTCGTATTGAGCTCCCAGTTTCGCTCTTGCTGTTGCAGTAAGAGTCTTGCAAGTCTTGCAATTACCTATTAGACTATTGATATTTATTTAAGTTTACTTCAGATCTTAGAAAAATCTATCAGAATAGGAACATTTTGAGTTTGAATCAAAAGGTCGCGGGCAACCGCTGGATCCACATCGCTCATGATCGCAGCGGGTGGGCGTCTTTGAGGGAGGCCTATGTCCAGCAGTGGACTTGAATGGGCTGATGATGATGAGTTTGAATTAGCATGGCCGTAGTAAAAACCAACCAGATTTATAAAATATGTCTAAAGATTTAATGAGAAATTCCAAAAATCACTGCCAAAAGAAATAGCTGTAAGACGCAAGAGACTTGCAGGCTTGGTCTTGTTTTTGCTCAAGTCTTTCACGGTCAGTTTTCGTCTTGCTAAAATTAGGTGGTCTTGGTTGCATTTGGGTAATACTAATGTTCTATATAAAGTTAAGTCTCCTGAAGATTCTGTCACATCTGAGCAAGGGTCTAATCAGAGCGAGCATACATTTCACGTATCACACCAACAAATTTTTACTACGGTACTCATATTTCTGTGAAATTCTGAAGAATGAATTGAATTTTCAGAAGAATGGGTTTTCGGTGGTGCAGTATGGTGCAGCACGAGTGAAGTGCTGTGCGAGTTGGGCTTCTTTTCTGATCACGTCACCTATCGAATCGCTACGCTACTGCTGGCTGGTAATTAACTACAAATTCATGTTGAAATTTGTGATAAACTTCTTAAACATTTCAGTATAATCAGATTTAATTATTTTAAGATTGTACTCCACAAACATTGGTGCAGTTTGGTGGTGTTTTTTAACAATATTTTACGATTAAGATAACTAAAGATGATTTCGGAAACTTTAAAAAATATCACAAAGTGTAAAAATGAAGGAGTGATTATTTTTAGATGTGGCGGAAGCATTTATTTGTTCGTGGTTACAAGAGTTAACCGTCTGGATCCGGCAGCAACTGTTTACGGAGTTTGAGCGCATGGCCGAACCAGAAAGGGAATCCGAGGCGTCGCGGCAATTAAGGGAGTTTGATATTGATGAGACCTGCCGTGTTATTATGGATAAAATACCAGGTATTCATTTCAACTGACCAAAATTAAGTTTCACGTGACCCTATACAGTGCTACAATACGGCCATAATTTAACTAAGTATTCAAGATTTTTAATAGTATAGCGGACAAAGGACCAGGTGGGTCTCCTATATGATAAGAGGACACCGCCGCCCATGGACAACCGCGCCACAATCTGCGCATTAGTTGTGTTGCCGTCCGGTTACGGCTCCAGCGGCATTTTAAGGTCCTCCAACATCCTTACTCACTGAGAGAAATAAAGTAGAAGCACCTTTTCAACTACAACTATACTGAGTATTCTGTTAGCTCGTGGTATGACTTCGGGCGTCTCGCCTAATAAGTGCGTCAGCATGGCTCTCCCACGGGTGCGATAGTATATATTATGGGGGAGCCTATGTTAAGGAGGAGGCCTATCTATGTCCAGCAGTGGACGTCTTACGGCTGAAATGATGATGATATTATATAATTTATAATCGTCCGTACGGGATTCGAACTCAATACCTCTCTTCGTGGTAGACTAACGAATTACCTACGAGGCTCTCCGATTTGTTTTATTATTATTTTATTTTTATATGATATTATTATATCAATCGTACGATACCAACAGTTGTTCAGTCGGATTGAGTGAGGTCCGGATTGGACGATATGTATGCGAAATTCGTTATGTGAATTCACTATAGATAGATATATAATTTGCCATTTACAAAGTTACTTTACGTCTGATGACATGGGTCAATTTTTTTTCTTTCTAGATGTCTTTCCTATAAGCATTATACCAAGAGTTTTGTTTCCAGAAACATATATTTTCGGCGAGGAAACTCTCAGTCAAGCGGTGCGGCTGCTAGTGAGCAGTTTTAGCCATAAATCTATTAATACGGACATAGTATATCGCTCTATTGATCTGATCGCACAGCATTTTACCAAATCCGCCGCTTTTAGAAATAGCTCCTTCGATACTACATTATAGGCTTTAGAGGTTACCTCTTGCTTCGTGATGTTGCCTTGGAACGGATACTTTTGATAAAGTAATCGTTATTTTTTAAGCTGAAGTTGCTTCTTAGACATCGTAAGTTAATATAAAGAATACTTCCTATCTATTCGATAATATGATCTCAGTAGTTAATAAAATATTAATATAAACCAAAAAGCATTATTATTTATTTCATATTTTGTATCACAGCATTCAAATGCCATTTAATCTAATATATCAACGATTTAAATAAACTAAGTAATAAATTTCAAAATTATTGTTCAACAAACATTTGTTTTGTAAAATAATTGTCGCATTACATTTACAATTTTTTTAATAATTATGGTTATACACTTTACACAAAATTAGGAACATACATTGTCATTTGTGACCTCTGGATCCAGATCGCTCAAGAGCGCAGCGGGTGGGCCTCTTTGGGGGAGGCCTATGTCCAGCAGTGGATTTGATGGGCTGATGATGATGATGATTGTCAAATGACATTTATATGTAGTGAATAAACAAATGTTTATTCACTACATATAAACTACAAATATAAAGAATTACATACTTAAATTTTACTTTTATCATCTCTTGAGCAAGTTTGGTATTAACAATTGAAATTTTTCTTCTCAAGTTTTATATACTTCTAGTCAACGTCGTGTCTTAGTTAATTAGTGAAAGATGTTTTAAAATTGGTCAAGTAGTTTTTGTGATAATTTTATTGTTTCGTGTGATAGAAATATTCCACTTTCATAGTAATAATATTACTTATAACTAATAAAACTTTACAATTAATAGATGGCCGGAAATACATTTGTTTATGCATTTTATGTTAGCATATTTTTTAATCATCATAATCTTGGAGTGCCTTGATGATGTAAGTTTCTTAAAAACTACGTTTTCTTTTATACCGAGTTAAAATTGTGTACGTTTTCAACTTTATTATGTAGGATCATGCTAATCTTGGTATGTGGGTAAAGTTGATTATGCTTCTCAAAAGTATCTACAATACGACACCTATATTACAATCTCAATTTACATTTATTTGTTCGTTCGAGCAACGTGTAAGGCGTTGTGACCAAGAGTTGAAAAATGAAAAAAAATGCTTCAAATGTCTCGTGTTTAGCATACAGAAAAAAGGACGCCTAAAGGATTAGTAAGAAATATTATTAGAGAGCTGTTACTGTGCTGAGTTCATCACTGTCCCGTCTGTATCGGAGTAATTCTGAGGGAGCACATTCGATTTCTGGATCTAGATTAAATACAGCAGATTTGCCTGTACAATTAAGGAACATCTGAAAAATAAATTACCGTTATATATAGTTAACTATATAATTTTTTTTTACATATCACGTAAAGCTGTATTAAACAACGTTGGAAATGTCGAGCCAAGTCTAGAACTATAATTCTTGCACGAAACTATGAATATTTTTTATATACCTGCTCTAGTGATGTCTGGTTAAGTGTGAAATCGTCCACTAAGCCTTCCCGTTGTAACGAAGCCATCACACGGAATACATCACTCATTCGCGTGACTAATTCTTTGTCATCCACTGTAATCACAATTATTTAATTAAAATTACAACTATTTGTCGTACAAATTAATCTACTAATGTTATTAATTCAGCTATTCATTATTAGAGATTGATTTATATACAAAAATAGGAACAACGGAAGGGAATAGCGTTTTTTTTCGACTTAATGAGGATTTCAGTAAACGAGGTTGCGAACTGTCGAAATTCCACTGTATAGTAAGCTCTTAAATACAGACCCATAGCGAGTGTAGGAACAATGAAGTGAATGGCAGCATCATGCGCTGCGGTTATTGTTGCGTGTGGAACGTGCTCTGACACTCTCCCCCAAAGAGCGCGCACGCCTGAGCCCGCCTCGCACACTCGCGCACACACCACGTAGCCACCGCCGAATCTAAAGTCAATACTTTTTTTATAGTATATCGGACAACGGAGCAGGTGGGTTTCTTATATGGTAAAAGAACATCGTCGCTCATGGACCACCGTGCCAAAATCGCGCATTGGTACTGTTTTACGCTGAGTATTTTGGTTGGACGTGGTAACACTTCGGTCGAGCCGGCCCAATTAGTGCGTCAGCATATGCTTCAGCATGGCTCTCCCAATAGTGAAAACTACTGAAATGAAAACTACTAATACTGATTTATAATTATAATATTAAACTACTATTATATTAATATAGCACATAATATAGCACATAATATAGAAATCGAGATCATCGAGAAACGGACTTGTACTGTGTTTCGCAGAGTGAGTGAGGATATCAGAGGCCCTTAACAATACCGCTTAAGTGGCGTAAAAAGCCGGCAACACAACTAATGCGCAGACTGTGATGGGCGGCGGTGTTCTCTTACCATATAGGAGACCAACCTGCTGCGTTGTCCGCAATACTATATAAAAAATAACCAAAAACGCTCTAAAATGGTTTACCTGGCAAGGCTACGATCAAGTGACGCAAGCGCACATAGTTTCCCGTCCCTCAGTAATGCGACGCGGTGAGCGCGTTTCGCGTCTTGCAACGCGTGAGTCGACAGCAACACAGCTCGGCCAACGCTACACGCGCTAAGCCAAGCGCGGGACACACAAGCGCGCGAGCCAGGGTCCATGCCACTGTAATAAAAATATCGGCATACAGCAAAGGACTTTTCTACATACACAACCGTGGTATCACAGTGTTCAGAATCCTGTCTCGCCCGTAGCAGACCACTAATTGGGCTGGTTCCTCCGAAGTGATACCATGGAGTTACAGAATACCAGCGTGAAACAATACTTGTATTGTGTTGAGTGGGTGAGTGTATCGGAAGCCCTCAAAATTATACCGCTTAAGCGATGTAAAAAGGCGACAAACACAATAAAAGCGCGGATTGTGGCGCGGTCCATGAGTGGCGGTGATCGTACCATAAAGGAGACTTGCCTGCGCCATTGTCCGCTATAGGATAAAAAAACCTTAATCTTGTTTCATTACTTTTGCTGTAGTTTTAGGGAGCTATTGTCAACATGTATAAAGCGAAGAAAATATCAGCTTTATTAATCAATTAGTATTAAAAATACAGACGCGATATTACCAAAAATAATTAGTATTGCTGATTCTGAAATGTAATGTGATGGGTACCTTGTGGGTTCGTCCAACAAAATGAGAGGATTGCGTCCCATAAAAGCCACTGCAGTGCAGAGCTTCCGCTTATTACCACCACTCAGCACCCCACTTTGGCTGGCCATATATTTAGTTAACTCAAACTGCTCTAATGTACGATTTATCACCTGCAAATACAACAATAGTTATTTAACAAGAAACCTAGAAGTTATATTAAAAATAATACGCATATCTTTGCGTATGTCACCAAAATTTACTAATATAGGGACCATAAACCCGATTTTAAAACAGATTAAAAATTACCTCATCACGATTAGTAAGACCTCTTAATTTGCAAAAAAATTGCAATGTCTCTCTCACTGTCATCAAGGGGTCCAATGCATCCTGTTGTGGACAGTAACCTGCAAGGAATTAGTTCAATATTTTATGTAACGGTGTATAGATGTGTTTTGGATGGGTATGACATAAGCATAGCTGACATCACGGCTATTGTTTTCTGGATGGTGATTCATCATTGAAAGAAAACCTTCCATCCAAGTTCCATCTTTGTTTATTTATAATACAGCGTAACGACTTTCCAATGAGGTCTTTAACATCTAGCGGCTCAATCTAGACTGACTTGTAGCCGCCCAAGGAGTATTTATAGTCATCGTTGCACGTGCAGACCCCAGCCAGATGTGCGTGCGTCACCTCACTGAGTTATAGCGTGAACGCAGGTGCGCGTTGGCCACCATTAATACTGGTGCCTCGGAATGTTATAGCGCGAAAGTAAGTGCGCGTGACTCATATTTATTACTGGTCGAGCCGATATATACAATTACTAATTAACTTAAAAAAGTACAAATTGTGGTAAAATCCAGTATCACGTACTAATTGATAACAGATATATAAGAAATACGTCAGTCAATAGATATTATTATGCTTGGAACTCGAACATATTAGAATTATTTTATTATAGAGCTGTATAAGGAATTGAAGAATAAAATCATGGCAAATGTCATACTGATAATTCCCTGGCATAGGTCCCTCTGTCGAGCACTGCACTCTTGGATGTAAATTTGTCCCGCAGAAGGTCGCAGTTCCGCTGTCAACATCGCGAATGTACTCGACTTGCCTGCGCCATTTTGACCCAGCAATGCTGTGCACTACACATCAATTAAACATTACGTGACAACGTATTTACAATAATCATACTCAATTATCCAAAGTAAGCTAAAACAAGATTTCTCTACAATGGTAAAAAGGACACAGCAACTCCAAGGATAATTAAGACCCGGTGGGACTGGAACCGATAAATCGGATCCCTTCCGTAGTCTTATTAGACATTGAACCCGGAGGCAACACTCCAGTGACTGGTCTAATCACAATGAGTGTCAACAAGCGAGACAAGCGTTTCCTTCACAATAGTCGGCTCTCAAAAAAGTTATTAAGTAAACAGCTAATACAGATTGAAACTAATGTGTATTAATATGACACAGTTCCTTTAACAAATATCTGTTATAGGTGTTACAGATAGCCCCCATGCAAAGCTTGCACGAAGGACGAAATAGCAGCTTATGCCCTTTTAGATTGTACAGGAATTGCAACGTATAGGGCACAACACCTCGAGTCTCCGACATTGCTGGCAATCCGAAGGGGCTGCTGAAGTTTCTTGGAGAGCTAGGGTGGCTCGAGTGACGCACCACACCACATTTAGACATTAGAGTTGCGAAAAATACCCTCTTTAACCATCACCATCAGTCATCACCAATGATCATTGAGAAAATCGAGGTGGAAAAAGTCCGTGGCTAAAATTAAAACTTTCAAATTAAGAATACCTGGGCAGGTAGTATTCCCAGGGTGAGGTCATCAACTGCAACCCGCAAGCCGCTAGCAGCCGGATACAATTTGCTGAGGTGTAAACATGATATGACGTCATTCGCATGCACACTCAGCGTGGAGCGTTTCAAGGAATTGCTCTTTAAATCTTCTTTAGAGTCTACGAATCCTATAAAAGAGAAACTCGTGTGAATACAAACTGCAATAATATATTTCTAACATTAAGAGAAAATAACGTTTATATATAAATACGTTTAACTGTAGCGTAACATATTATATTCAAGATGTCTAGAATCAAATTCCTGCACCCGTAACTTTATTTATAACAATTGTATAAGGACCTAAGGAGCAGAGAGCAGAGTTTCTTGCCGATTCTTCTCTGCTAATTTCCTTTTGAATCGTTACTATGTTCAGAAGAGGTTCATTAAAGTCAACATTGTCAATTTAGCAGATAATATGTGTGTGTGAGTGAAAATAGAGTATCTTACCTGCATTAATGTTCCCTATGGTGCGTAGCCGCAGTGGCGCTACCGCGGCGGCTACGCGACGTTCTTCACGCAACACGTCGTCGTCCAAAGAACCATCGTTACGCAGCTTTTTGTATCGACGTGTTAATCTATGGAAACATTCTACCTATCAATTTGGTAACTGGAAAGATCTTTAAGTAGTAATAAGTTGGTACAAATATATGATATGAATATATACGGATTAAGAACTATGTAAATTATTTTATCATCATCTTCGGCCTATTAAACTACAATGCTGGACATAGATCTCTCTCAAAGACGCCCACCTATGTGATCTTGAGCGATCCAGCGGTAGCCCGCGACCATTATGAGATCGTCTTTCCATCGCATGGCGGGTCGCTCTAATCTGCGCTGCCCGGTACGCGATGGCCACTCGAGAACCTTTCTTCCCCATCGGTTATCGGTTCTTCGAGTGATATAGCAAATGACAATGTCAGTTTCTTTGGTTCTTCAGCGGATAATCTTATTTCTGTTTTTATCTCGTAGCGTGACTCGCGAGCATTGCCCTTTCCAAATCTCGCTGACTCGTGAGTTTCTCCATCAGGCCTATCGTAAGCGACCAACATTAAATTATTTTATATATAATGATAATAATATTACATAATAAAACACACCTCGTAAACAGAACGTCGAAGCAGCCATACTCGATGGCAAGATTAAGCACGAAAAGGGCAGTACCAACAACTAATAACGATATGAAATGATACAGCACCAGAGTAGAGTTAAGAGGGTCGCGGTATGTGTCCAAACCGAAGGCTCCGAGAACCTAAGAGAAATATAAGAGTAAGAGATTATTATATTATTCTAAAGAGCATGGATACCAAATAAGAGTTATTGTTTATAAAAAAAATGTCTCACTTATTATTAATATATAACACAGTTAATACGAAGTGAGTGTAAAATATTTTTTTATAGAAGAGTAGCAAACGAACAGGAATCTAGGACAATCGGGCTTTCGCCCGTGGATACCCATAATCTTGCCGGGCTTTATAATCTATTTCTGTCAATATGGTAACACTTGTCTCGGTCTACAGAGATCATACCTGTGACTGTATAGTGTTTTTCGCAATCTCCAAAAGTCCGTCGGCTAAAACAAATTGCGGACTCAGCAAAAATATCTTATGCAGCACCCAGCGAGCGTAGTCCGTTGCCTGTAATATGATAACACCAATTGAATTGACCAAAAATTAAATTTTTCATGAAAATTTATTGGATAGATTAAAAAATTGCTTCTATTATTTTATTTATAGCATTACAAAGTCTTCCAAATTGTTTATGCGGTTCATGCCTCAATATTTTCCAACTAACTTATTTGAAGAAAAAAACTCACGTCGGAATCTGAAATGATGTCTAAAACCAATAGTATGGCGATACTGCTGATTGCTACAAATGTGTTTCCACAAAATAGGACCATGTTTGCCAGACTCGCCTCTCGGAACATCTTCTCTAAAACGTACACCACGCCTGCACACCCGTAACTGAAAATTATTGAGTCCAATTTTTTTATAGCAGACACCAGGGCAGGTGTGTCTCTTATATAGTAAGAGAACACCGCAGCTCTTGTACAACCGCGCCACAGTCCGTGTTTTTGTGGGCTTTTTACGCCAAGTTTTAAGGGCCTCCGATATCCTCTATCACTCAACGAAACACAGTAGAAGCACCGTTTTAAGTACAACTACCATTTCACGTTGAGTATTGAGTATGTAGTTAAAAGTTATATTACAAAACAAAACAAGGGGAAATAATCTGTAAACTCGATACAAAGTTTGCTTAGGAATTAAATTTCAGTTTTAATTTGTTTTAATATTCATACATTTGAAAACAATTCAATTGCTAAACGAAAAAGCTAAAGAAACTTACCCATACAAGATTATGAGAACACAAATAGCAGGTAGATTATTTCTCGCCACAAACACGGGAAAATTGAAAATCTTCAGTATAACAATGGTGATTACCAAGTTTACAAGTATCACCTATAAATAATAAAATAAAATGGTTTGTATAGTTGACACATTGAATCGAAACACGATTTTATTTCACAACAACGGACAATTAGACAGAAAATAAGGAACATATTATGACATCTTAAACACTATACAATTAATAGATTTATTAAAAGTATTCATGAGTATTCTGTGAGCCCGTGATATCATTTTGGACGAGCCGGCCCAAGTAGTGCGTCCGCATACGATTTAGTATGGCTCTACCAGAGGTACAACAGTATTAAGACACTCGCCCAGCCACTGTCAAGCTCTTCCAGCTCTTCATTTCATGCATTGGGCCACGTGGGTTTCAAAATTAATCCCGAATTCACCTTTCCTAATTCAGAGGAGGTCTTGCTATAGTGCTTTTTTACAATAATAATATTTACTAACCAGCATATCACAAAGCAAAGCATTAGACCAGTAGATCGTTGGCGACACCCCGCATAGCAGCTGCAGTCTTTTCTGTTTCTCTGTTCGCTCCGAAACAAGGTAAATGGCCGCGCCAGCACTAATCATACTGTACCCTATGACCAACAAAGCAGATATTCCCGCGTCTGCAATATGCTGGTAACTGACGAAGAAAATATGTAAAAGATTAACCAAAGCGATGTAAAAAAATTCCTTAGTTTATATATGATTAGATTTTAGTCATTTTTTAGTACTTAACCAATTTATATTTTTTTATTCTGTATCGGAAAACGGAGCAGATGGGTCTCCTGTATGGTACGAGAATACCACCGCCCATGAACAACCGCGCCACAGTCCGCGCAGTGGCTCTCTTGCCGGCTTTTTAAGCGGCAGTCTTAAAGATATCCTCACTCACTCTGCGAAACACAGTACAAGTACCGTTTACGCTGAGTATTCTGTGAACCTGGTGGCATCCCTTCGGACAAGCCTGACCAATTAGTGCTTTAGCATATGTTTCAGCATGGCTCTCCCACGGGTGAAATTAATTATATATTATAATCATGGGAAGACATTTCTTTACATAGTATTTTTAAAAATCTTTTCGCTGCCTATTTCTGCTTTTTTACGGCTTCAGTGAGCTTATGATTCGTAAAAGGTACATACACGTTATCCTTATTAAGCTGCTCGTTGGATATCTTCAGAGGGTGCGTATAAAGAGTAAGCGTAGCTTCACTACCCACGGAAGTCTTTAAAAGTGCTTCGTTTAAGTGATTAAGGTACGCTGGCATGGCATGGTGTCCTTTATTGTTGTACCAGGATATCAGCTGCGTCACGTTGTTACTTAATGAAGATGAGTAGCCACCATATCTAAAAAAAACATTTAAATGTTATTAACATTTTGATTTCTGCGACTTTTTACACTCATCCATTTTAGGTATCAGACCGACAAATTTTCCCCTGGCAGCAAGTTTGTCATTTTACTTTTATGCCTGCTCAACCGAAACAATATTTCCGCGGATTTGAACTCATGGGGCATAATGAGTCACGGTTATTGTTTAGTTAGTTGTGATAGATCATAGAACTATACGAAAAACTATTTAATAAATATTAATTTAAACAAACCTTTTTTCATCATAAAGTTGTTGCGATGTCACGAGCCAAGAATTAAGAGTATCGATATCAGGAATCAGCATTAGATTCGGTCGATCTATGTTTTCTGGTATTTGACAATGTTGCACTGCATCCGCACAATTACATGTTAGCGAATCCTTAAATTTAATTATATATTTTTAAATTCTTAATCAACAGTCGATTAAATATATAGTCTATTTTCATAATTACTACGCATCGTTGTGCAAGTTAAGAGATTCATATAATTTTTAGGTCGGAATGCGTCTTGACCCAATCAAATGTTAACAGAATCAATATTTATATATTTTACGATAGGCTTTCATTGTAATCAATACAATATTCAAATTTTAAAATATTTTAAATTAAATTTTATTTATTTTATAGGAAATGGCGATAGATGACCTACTTCTTTGGTCCAGTTGCGTGAATTTTGCTCTTTTCGTAATATGTCCATAACTTGAGTTGCGATATTGATATTGTAGAGAGAATTTGATGGCGGTGAGCTGAAAATTTATAAAATATAACAGCTTACTAATTTAATTAATCATTTAAAATTACTTTATTATTAGCAACTTATTTAATTCTCTCACTTAATACACAAAAATTAACAATCTTCACAATTCAAACTTTTGTTGAATGGGTATTAAGACTTGCAACTAACGGTAATTAATTTAATTTTACTTTCTTCATAAATAAATATCTACATTCCGCCTTTTTTATATGCAGAAAATTGTTTAAAAATAAATCTTCTTACATCAAATAATCTGTAGTGGGTTCATACAAAGCTGGAGTCAATTTAAGCGACACCTCATTATCTGCAGGAGGTCTAATAGTAGCAAAACCCATAGCCACTATCACAAACAAAGATGGTAGCACTAATAGCAAGAATAACAGCCATCTGTAATGATAAACAATTTTTGAAACTTAGCTAAATATTTCAGAATATTTCATATTCGAAATAGTTGTTTCGATAGCTACTTTACTATCAATTTAAACCTTTAAAAGTGTGTGAAATGACTGTGCCAGAATCTTAAATAAAAGATATATGCATTTAAAGATACTTCGAGTCATTTACAATTATTTCCAAATATAAGGAATCTTTTTTTTATGATATAGCGAACAACGGAGCAAGTGGGTCTCTTATGGTACGAGAACACCGCCGCCCATGAACAACCGCGCCACAGTCCGCGCATTGGTAGTGTTGTCAGATTTTCACACCGCTTAAGCGGCACTTTTTTAAAGTCTCCGATATCCTCACTCATTCTGCGAAACACATTACAAGTATGTTTCACGCTGAGTAATCTGTGAGCCTTTAACTTCGGACAAGACGGCCCAATTTGTGCGGTAGCATATGCTTCAGGATACCTCTCACACGGGTAAAATGAAGTCGTTTTTTGAGTGCTTCGTAGCTAAATGATTTAAAAGGTCTATCATAAAGTGTGAGGTATCGGGTTCGAATCTCGGTCCGGACAGATGCTTGACAGTGGCCGGGTGAGTGTCTCGCACCCGTGGAAGAGCAATGCTCAAGCTTATGCTGACGCCTAAATTGAATCAGCTCGTCCGAAACGATCTCAGCGAACACTCAGCATGAAATGGAAGTTATATTTGAAACGGTACTTCTACTGTTTCGCTGAATTAGTGAAGATATCGGAGACCTTTAAAAATGTTCCGTAATCGGCGTAAAAAGCTGGCAACACAAGCAACGCACGAACTGTGGCGCGGTTGTCCATGAGCGGCGGGGTTCTCTTACCACATAGAAGACTCACCTGCTCCGTTGTCCGCTATAATATTAAAAAAGTCTTAAGATGCAAAATGAATCAGCAAATGAATTAGTCGAAAAAACAAATTCGTATGAAACTAACCTATTTCTAGAATAATGTGTATATCTTTTTAATAGAAGAGCCAGGAACTGTTCCCAAGCGGAACCTTTAAGGGCACCATCAGGTGTCACCAAGGGTGTATTATCGGTCTTTATACTTGAGGTAGATGCACTTTTAAATGTGGTGTCGATGGCTGTAAAATGAAACGTGTTTATTAATTAACATCGAATGTATCTTTTTAAATACTACTAATAAGACTATAAACAAAACAGATTTTTGTATGTTTGGTTCATAATTATTTTCATAAATTCAAAACGAAACTGGTAGCTGGACCCTTCTCATAACAGCCTTATTAAGTATTTCAACTTGGATAATAGACGGAGTGTTAAGAATTTTAACGATTCCAATCTCTAAAATCAGAGTGGTTTGGTGCAATTTTTATAAATTAACGGACTGGCGAAACTACTTTTTACCCAAGGAACCATGTGGGTCGCCTTTATCCTGGTGGCAGATGTTGAAGAAGACTTGCTCAAGGCTGGTACACTCCATGCTGTAATTTTTATATCCAAGATTGCTGGAGCCCTCTTCTATACTTGTACACAGTGACTCGAAACTGGAAAAAAATTGTTTTTACTGGTTTAATAGATAATTTAATAATATTCCTTAATATGATTATAATATTTTTCTCTCTATCTTGAGTCGGGCCCTCATGTCTGAGGATCGTGGTCAATTACTTTTGGAGTGGATAATGTGTCGCCATCTGTTTCAAGTCTTTAACTTATATTTTCTATTAATTAATAATTTGCTAGTGTTTCCTCTATATGCCAAAACCTATACGACTTTTATATAATATTTTAATTAGTATTTTATAATATTTTAATAGAATATTTTAATCATATTTATGATTAACATACTCAGTACTGACTCCATGCTCATCAAAGAATGGAACATTAATTTCCACCTCTACACCCTGAACATCTATGAGGCTTGCATTCTTCACTATATTTCTCGTCGCTTCAAGAGCTTGGCTGGTCTTCTCTTCTATATCCTGCGATTCAGGATACGTTATGGTTAACTTGTACCCTGAGCCAAGAGTTCGCTTGATGTCTATTGGTGAACCGGTAGTGTGGACTTCACCCTGAAATATAATATCATATGATGAAGTTATTTTATATATAATTTAAGTCGCATGGGCGGCCGATCGGTTACTCACCGAGGGGAGTATACTATAGTTATATTATTACAGGATAGGGAATAAAACGAATATTCATTTATTTTTATTTAACGGTATCTTCCTCTTAACATCACAGTAATATTAAACAAAACTAGATGGCGCGCTACAAAACTAAATTTAATTACATTTAAATAAATTGCACCCATATATATAGCAAAAATTCTTAATTTGAAATTGACTTTAAACAATCTCACCCTGTGCATAATGACGACCTGATCGCTGAGTAACTCTGCTTCGTCGAGGTGATGCGTGGTAAGAAGAATTGTTCGATTCACACGCAGTTTCATTATCATTGACCAGATTTCTCTGACAAACAATAAAAATTTATTTCAATTAAAAAAATATCGAATATATTACATTTCTCATAATTGATAGTTTTAGTGAATCTAATAGATTTTGGCTGTTATATTAATAATTAAAATCAATTATTTTATTTACTGACGATGTTTAAATCTAATTTGAATACGTAGATAAATCCCCTTAGATTCCTAACCGACTATCTATAGCGACAAAAATCTATAAAATATGCATTTTTTTTGCTATAGCGGACAACGGAACAGATCTCATATATGGTAAGAGTACACTGCCACCCACGAACAACCGCGCCACAGTTCGCGCATTGGTAGTATTGCCGGCTTTTCACACGGATTCAACGGCACCTTTAAGGGCCTACGATATCCACACTATTGCTGTGAAACACAGTACAAGTACCGTTTCACGCTGAGTATTATGTGAACCCATGCTATAACTTCGGACGAGCCGCCCCAATTGGTGCATCAGAAAATGCTTCAGCATGGCTCCCCAACGGGTAAAGATTTCATATAATAACCTCAAATCCCAAGGTTTAAGGCATAATAACCTAAATAAATAAGGCATAAAAAAGTAAACTCTTGTACAATATATACTTGACCAGATTTTACCTCCTGGCTTGAGGGTCGACTCCTGACGTGGGTTCATCAAGAGTGACCAGATTCGGTTGGCCCACGAAGGCCAGTGCTACACACAGGCGACGCCGGGTGCCACCTGATAATCTTCCAACCCTTTCGTCACATACGTCACCCAAGGAGACCACTTTGAGAATACTGGAAATAATAATTATTTTATTTATAAATCTTAAAATGCAGAATATCAGTAATAAAAATCACATATTAAGTTCGTTCTACAATTAAAATACAATTTAATCAGACCGCAGGTGGAGGGCGAGCTCGCGAGCTCTCCGAGAGGTTAGTGTATTCCTCAACTAGGAAGCAAGGGCGCCTCATGCGAGACGTGGACCTCAGCATGGGTCGTCGTGGAGCAGAGATGAGCCAAAGTATTTGCTGGTATTTTATCGAATTGTGCAATAACATAAGCAAAGTTTCTTTCCACTGTATCGTAACTGACCTGTCAATCTCTGTACTTGGAGCATTATTAAGCTTTGCATACAATTGAACATGCTCTCGTGCAGTCATGTGTTCGTAGAGTACGTCTCGTTGCGGGCACACGCCCACTTTTGTAGATCCACTCGCTCCTGAACGGATCACCACTTGACCGGATGTTGGCTTAAGCATTCCGGTGAGAATGTTGCTATATACAAATTACATAAACCATGAATATTTTTTTTATTTATATATAATTAATATAAGTATATAAATAATATTATACAAAAACGTTCGAAGTTAATAAAAAAAATCTTTAGATAAAAACGTTTTCCTTACAAAATTTTCTCTAATAAATTGCATTTATTTATATTTGCAACATACATGAGTGTACTTTTTCCAGCACCGTTATGTCCCAGCAAGGTTGTGACTTGGCCCGGTTTTAACTCTACATTGACCCCAGAGAGCGCGGGTTTAGCTCCTAGGCCGTAAACTTTGGTAATGTTGATAATACTGACACCCGCTTTCTCATCAGTCGAAGCAATGTTGGTTATATTACTTTGCACTTTCTTAAATCCTGTATAATAAAAACAATTAACACAATGAAACATTAAACGTACTTGTAAAATAGAAAAATGTTAGTATTTTTTTAATTTAAGGGGGTGGTTGAATATTTAAGTAGTTGCAGAAGTTTCTTCATCGTCATCATCATTTCAGCCATAAGACGTCCACTGCTGGACGGAGGTCGGAGGCAACCTGCGTCGTGTTGTTTAAAATAATTGAAGTTTCTTAGTTTAGTGAAATTACGACAAATTCATATTTTAGTTGGATATTTTTATGTGTACTGAAGCCAACTAGTTACAACTAACCGTATTACAAAGTTTATATGACTTACAGCGATATGACTTTGCACCCTTGCGAGAGCCACGCATATGCGGATGCACTAATTATGTCGGACGGCTCGGCCGAAATACCACGGGCTCATAGAATACTCATCGTGAAACCGTACTTGTACTGTGTTTTGCTGAGTGAGTGAGGACATCGGAGGCTCTAAATAATACCGCTAAAGTGACGTAAAAAAGCCAGCAACACAGCGAATGCGCGAAGTTTGGCTCGGTTGTCCATGGGCGGCGGTGTTCTCTTACAATACAGGAGACCAACCTGCTCCGTTGTCAGCTATACTATAAAAAACTAAATAATCTCTCGGATATTAGAAATTTATTATTATATTTTGTATGTAAATGATTGTTTAAATACTTTGTATTTGTGTTATTCGTAAAAAAACATTTACCAACCCCATAATATTTCCACAAGATGCCCCAAAAGAAAGTAAAGGCACGCATCGAATATCATCATGGCACCCGCTATACCGATATTCATGTCAGTGTTATCGATCGAGGTCCACAGCTGCGGCCATCCTGCACCGATCCCCATCGCTTCGAAGCGGCATATGAAGAGAAAAGCGTAGCATAGCGACGATGACATTGACAAACTCTGCAGGACATAATTAATATATATTATCAGTGTGTTTTAAACATATATAGTGCATATACAATCTTCAATAGTTTAATTAGTTTCTAAAAAATCAACAAAATTCTGGTTTCAGTTGTGAAATTGTTACTTTTTTTAAACAAGACTACTTTTTCATAAATATGTATTAAATAGAATTTAAAGTAAACTCTTACATCTAAACCGAATTGTTAAAATAATTTTGTTAACATCTTTGTTATTGCTATATTTTTTAAACTATTTAGTTATTTGAAGAGGGTCTAAATATTGGTCTAAAACACAGATAGTTCGAGCACAACAATAGGTCACCTATTTATAAGAGTAAATTAAGATTTAATTTAGGGTTTTTGGCTTTCAGTACTATTTAGAATTCAATATAAATAATTTTCTCTTAAATATATGATTTATTTCTAGAGTTTTCAAAGTAATTCATTACTTACAACAAACAGTTTAAGGCTACTAGTGAGTACAGATTCTAGCGACAGAATGAGGACGAATGGCATAAATGTCGTGAGATATCCCAGGGCAGCGCAGATAGCACCAACACTAGCAGATTTGAACAGCTTGCCCATCAAGTAGCTACAAAATATAAATCATTTTTACTATTCAATTTCTAATATTCTCCTATATGGTAAGAGAACACCGCCACCCATGAACAACCGCGTCACAGTCCACTTATTAGTTGGTACTTGTACTGCGAAATAAATTACAAGTACCGTTTCACGCTGAGTTTTATGAGAGTTAATTAGTGCATCAGCATATATTTCAGCATTGCTCTCCTACGGGTTAAAATATCACCAATTGTTGATCATTATATTAAAAATATATACCTATTCATGATAATATAAATTGAACAACTATACAATGTTATATTGGGATATAATTAATACTAAGGCTTGTAGGAATTGCGCTAATTTCTTAAATAGATGTGAGAACCCTTCTTGTATGTCCAGTGTATTAGGAAAACACAAAAATTTAAAGAAACTTACCAGAAGCTCAGTACAGATAGACCAAATATAATGAGCAATGTAAATATGAGTGTAGGTGGAGTGTGTGGCAGGATCTCTCCATAATAAAGAACGCAGGACATAAGTGCCATCGTTACTGTTACTTCGACAAGCGAGCTCAGGAACCAGGATAGAGTGTGGTAACTCAAGTTAACGCCCATTATAGACATGAGCTGTGATTGAGAAAAAAATTATAAGTAACTTTTATTCAATCAATATTTTTGTCTTAGTAAATAATTAGATAGAAATAGAATATTATGTAGAAAAGTATTGTCTATTGATTTAAATGTGATGATGGAAACAAAAAATATTAAAACATGAAAATTTTAAATTTTCTTATAAAATATACTACCTAAATATAATTTAATAATAAGTATATAATAATAATTTAAATAATATAAGTAATAATTTTAATGAACAATAATAATTTAATAAAATACCTAAATTTACTAATATATATACCATAGTATTTCCAGATTCCTTGTCAGTCAAAATGAATCTGACAGACGATGACACGGTAAACAGGAATGAGAAGAAAAACGCCACTATCAGTGATTGAGACTCGTACAGCGATGTTTGGAATCTAAAATATATAATTTCATTATTACTATTCTCAAAAACCTCACAGATTACTCAGCGTGAAATGGTAGTTGTACTTGAAACGGTGGTTCTATCTGTGTTTCGCTGAGTTAGTGAGGATATAGGAGATCCTTAGAAATGCCGCTTAAGTGCATAATAAGCCAGCAACACAAGCAATGTGCGGAATGTGGCGCGGTTGTCCATGAGCGGCGGTGTTATATTACCATATAGGAGATCTACAGGCTCTGTTGTCCATTATAACGTAAAAAACATATACATTAAGGAGCTAGTAAAATTAATAAAATTGTTAAAAACTTACAAATCTTTTCTATAACACGGATAAGGGTTCTGTTGGGTGTAAATTTCCCAATTTTCAAAATCAGACACCTGTCTCTTGGATCTTCCCATGGTAGATTTTTGGATAATAGCTTTCTCCACAATATCCTGAACCTGGATAAAGCCGCGGAAGTAGCGCATGTTCTCCAGAAAACTGGCTTCAGGACCCGGAGTCCAGAGGCTATTGGAAAGTTTATTTAATTAGAAGAAAAAGAACTATATAGCTCCATTTACTGCTTAAAGATTTAAAATTGTAGCACTTAATAAAAAATTGTTTTATCTTTTAATAAAAGTTTGATGATTTTTGTCTTTCCTCCGTGTTTTTAACGATTTCTCATATAATATGTAAAATAATACTCTTATTTGATGTATAGATCTTTTACTGCTTTCATTAAAACAAACATTTTCTGCTGATGTTTAAAACATCACCTCAACGTAGCAGACCTACATGACATAACATGTAACATAAAAATGAAACATGGACTTTTTCTTTTTTTATCAATATAATATAAAGAATAATACGATTTGAAAATACGACTTACAAGTTTTTTGTACGCTTTGTGGTAGGCACGTTTTCAATATCCATACGTATCTTATATTCAATGTTCCTAGGTACATTTATCTCATCATCACTCATGTTTAGGAAGACCAAGCCTAAAATATTACAGTAATATTAATTATTAAACAAATTGTAATTATATATGGCCCGTAAAGTCTAGTTTATAATTCATTAAAAATATATATTTCATACCAGCTGTAAATTCATTGATCCTAGAAAGTCTAACTGCTTCTTCCGTCAACTCTTTTTCATTGGAGACAGCCTTAAATCTGTCCAGATTAATACAACGTATCAATTCAGATGCCTTCATAAGTAAATTTCCTAGCTCCTGGAAAGTATAAAAAACGTTCTGGTTTACAAGGAAATTTACTCTAAGATTTGAAAGCTTTGTAGCTTAATTGTTTTAAAAATGTACCATGAAGCTTGAGGTATCGGGTTCGAATTCCAGTCCGGAAAATTATTATTAAATTTATAGTTTATTCCGTCTCTAAAAAGGCTTGACAGTGGCCGGGCGAATGTCTTAATAGTGTCGCGCCTGTATTAATTGAGCCGGTTCGTCCGAAGTGATATCACGGGCTCAGCGTGAAACGGAGGTCCTTAAAAATGCGGCGTAAAAAGCCGGCAACATAATCATTCGCGGACTGTGGCGCGGTGGTTCATGGGCAACGATGTTCTCTTACCATATAGACCCACCTACTCTGTTGTCCGCTATAAAATAAAAATGACAAAAGTTTTAACTTAAATTTTATATTTGACACTCCTACTATACTTTATGTTTTGGCTATTGAATTGCTTAAAGAGAATTCTCTAGATTCAATATTACTATTTTTACCTCATTATTTCCGATCCCAGAAAGAAGTTTGTCAATATTAATTTGCGGCACTGATACATTTCCCAATATAGTTATTCTTATATCTGCATATTCTTTGGCCGACAATAGGTGTTGTAATGCCTTCAAACCAGCCTTATGGGTAGATATTTTTTCAATGGATGAGAAAGCGTGTGCAAATGAATGAATAAGATTGAACATTTTCACCATCGGAGAAAACGTCGAGTTAGCCTGAAATTTTTATTTTTACATTGTATGATATATAAATGTATTATGACATGTTTTATAAACAATTTAAGAATATAAACATTTGTAACTATCTACTCGGTCACAAATATTATCTACTCCTTTCTTAGTATAGTATTGATCAGCATTATCTACTCATTCAGGAAATTAAAATATGATTTATTAATTAATTTTCAGCTTAAGAATCGTAAAAAGCCGGCAACACAAAAATGCGCAGACTGTGGCTCGGTTGTCCATAGACGAAGGTGTTCTATTATCAAATAGGATAACCATCCGTTCCGTTATCTCTTATATCATAAAAAAATAAGAAAAATTTCATACCTTTTCAACGATTGTTTGTACAGCAAGATTTTGTGGTGTATAAAGTATTTTTCCCATGACTAGTGGTTTGATAAAACTCCAAACGACTTTGCCACCCTCCATACTAACTATATCCGTATATACAGATCGACAGAAGTCAGCTGTATGTAACAAAAATGCTTGCTTTTCATTTTCATTATATACATACTATATACTAGAGTAAATAAAAGAAAAACTATATCTGCTATGAAAGGTAAAAAATTATGACAATTCCTCCAATTCTTTTAAGACTATCATAAAGCTTTGGCTATTTGTCCACCCACAAGGTGGACAGGCGACCTTACAAAGGTCGCCGGAAAACGCTGGATGCAGGTCGCCTCCGACAGGTATTCATGGAAGTCCAAGGGGGAGACCTATGTCCAGCAGTGGATGTCTTACGGCTGAAATGATGATGATGAAAGCTTTGGCTACACATCGCTATTTATTTCAAATTATGTTTATATACGCTATATGTACAAATATGTACCAACGCATTATCTAGCTCTAATCGCCGTAAACAAATGAATAAAGACTAACTTGGTAATAATCGTAATTGTTCTTCTTCGGGCTTCGAGGAGAGATCAACACTGTTTACAATGCTTTTGTAAAATCGGCTAACCCCACTGTAGAAAGGCTTTCCGCACATCATATTGCCTAAATCTGCCATAATTTCTGGTGCTGTAAATTAGACAATTTCAATAGAATATTAAACATAGTAAAACCTAAAAGATTAAATGTGACAATCATAAAATGCAGTGGCGTGGCATAGCAGCGTATGTCTCTGGCGAAGAAATAAAAAAGTGTAACATGTATGTACGAGGACTGTTTAAAAGCTTACACATTCTACTTATTATCGTTTTTTTATATTGTTATTTTAGTACAATCATCTCGAATAAAGCTTATTTAGAGTATTAGTAGTATCCGTGTGGTTACCGGATCAGAATAGTACCACTCCCAGTCTTCCTAATGGGATGTCGTAAGAGGCGACTAAAGGA
>DWCF01001031.1:0-34968 GCA_018230265.1 Delias oraia
TGCCAGCTTTCGGCATTGTAGAAGCAGTTCAATTTGAAGATTTTCAAGAGAATAATTATTATATTATAGTTAGGCTGTTTATAGAATTTTTCTGTTATACTTGAGATCTTGAAAAATTACTGCTACTAAGATCATATAAACAGTAGTCAAGTTAATTATAAATCTCTTTACACATTAATCCCTGTTACTTGGTGACAAATTTCTCTTTCTCTTAGTTTTATTCTTTAAAGCGTGATGTCTATCTCTTTTTCTGCTGGATGAAGAGCATGAAGATGATGGACTGGAATCAGGAGGTGACCCAGCATCATCAGGTGTGAGTAAGGTTTGAGATTCTGGAGTTGATAGCTCCAAAACACTGTTCCTAAGTGCACGACGTTGTTCTTCAGTATGTTGTGGACAGCGTGTTGACCTAAAATTTATTAAAAAAAATAATATGTACATTATTTTTCTATTAAGAAACAAAGCGAAGCAAACTCAGCATCAAAATATTTAATGCTATTTCTAATTATCTTATGTTCATAATGACAAATGTAATAACTAATAATAAAATTCAAATACTAAATGGTTTACATGTTACAAGCTATTGTTTCTTTTTTATGGTATAGCGAATAATGGAGCAGGTGGGTCTTCTATATGGTAAGAGAATACCACCGCCTATGAACAACAGCTGTATATTCCGCGCATTTGTTGTCTTGCCAGCTTTTTATGCCACTTAAGCAGCTATTTATTATTTTAGTTAATATATAATTACTTTAATTGGTATGGTCAATTTGCAAATTATAGTTATTAATATATATATACTTTACAAAATTTACTGATGGTGTGTAATACCTGATACAAAGCTTTTTTGTGTGTTCAGAAACCACTCCACAGATCTGTTGCAGCAAATTCTTCTTTTCATTAGCACTCATAGTTTCATAGGTGGCTCCATCATTTGAGTCTGAATTGTGGTTTCCATTATTATTCCTGTTGCCACTAAAGAAAACATTAATACATTACGAGAAATACTAATGTATCAATATTATTTAGAATTGATTACAGACAAGAATTAATGTTAAAAGTTAAATGTGATATTGAAAATTTTATTTATTGAAATGATTAAATTAAATAACATGTTCTATTTTCGATTCTATCCACTATTGACTATAACATTGAGCAAATTTTAATTCTTCTCTAGCTTAAAGTTATTTATGTAACACAAAACTTACTTATGCATTTTATTTGATTTTCTATTATTGTTATTTCTGATTCTACGTTTACGTCTCTCACTCTGCATGGAACTCCCTGACCAATCAGCATCATCTTCATCGTCACTCAATAGTCCGGCATATGAAGTCGGCTCACGACTGTTCGAAGCTATGCGCCTTGAAGCAATTCTTGAACTGTTGCGTCCCATTCCTAAAAAAGAAATACTTCAATTATTTTTATATTACATTAAGTGTGCCAGTTAAACAAGAACTCTGTTTACATATTATTTAAGTTATTTTTTGTTTATTAAAAAGAATAATACTATTTATTCTTAATTACATATAAATGATTTTAATACAGACTCTGATAGAATTAATAAGACATAAGATGATGTGTAAACAATAAGATGTTGTATGTTCTCTTGATGTCACTCACCCATACATTTCTCTAGATGTGGTGCAAATCTAGTTGCAGACACTGGTCTCTCACAATTTGGACAAGAACAATTTGAATCAGGGGTTTTCTTAAGTACAGAAAACCCAAAAACATCACATTCGGGTGAGACAATGATTTTACAGCTTTCATCTTCCTCCTTTTCGCCTTCTATCAATTCAGTAAGACCAGTCTTCAAGCCATGATGGAACTCGAAAAGGAACCCCAACGCAACATCTTCATAAACACTGTCATAGATAAAATTCGCCGCCTCGTCAGCGTTCATTTCATTTTGCATTATTTCAAAAAACTTGGTGTTCAGGTCGTGCATACTAAGCTCACTTACTATCGTCGTCATGTTTAAAACTTTACAAACAAAACGAAGTTAAGGAAACTGATTTGAAAATAAACGATAAGGACAAAAACTTTAAAATGGATTCATTGATTTTTAATTTTATTTTATTGTAGCGATTGTCTATAACTAGAATAGCGCCGCAAATCTAGGCACAGCACAGCTGACTTTTACCCTCCCTGCTCCCCACACCCTTCTATGCGGGGTCTTCGGCCTCGTATATGCTAGCGACCGCGAAAAACTCAATGGCATTAAGTTCATGTGTTATAAAATATTCAATGGAAAAGTCAATGTATTAATATAAATTTATCTGTTGTGAACATAAACTAGAATATTGTTTCTAATAAAATGTAAAATCTCAATTATTAATAACAATGAACAAATTAATTTTTATTTACTGTTTCATGCTGTCACCTTGATATAGAAAATACACTTGACACTTGGATTAGCATAGATTGTCGTACTACGAAACATTATTTACATCTGTGCCCAATTATACGAACATGAATAAATCACTAGATAAACAATTTTAAGAAACGTCGTCGCTTTCACGATCTCCTCGAGTGAGGTCGCGTCAGCTGACGCTCTACCACCCGCACCCCTCGGGCTCACCTGTTCGTTACGTCTAGCACTGTCTCGATCGCTGAACCGCTTGCTAGCAAAACGCGCTGCTCGCACCCTACGCAGCCGCTCACGGCAACCTCGCTTGCCGTTACGATTGCAGCCATGCGCCTCGAGAGATCGCACTGCCGACCTTATCTCGCGCTGTAGCTCACTCTCTACGCCACCCGCAAGCCCAGCCTCTCGCGCTCGTGCGCCTTGCCACCCTCTCCGAAGCCTGACGAGTGAAGTGTTAGTGATAGTGCAGTGAAGTGATTGTGTTTCCTGACGCCGCCGCTCTGCTCGTGCCCTCCTGACCCTGACCTGACCCGCCAAAGTCGTTCGCAAGGTACCATAGCTATACGGGATACTCACCACACTTTGGTACACATCCTAGGTCTGTCTGCTATATTATCGTCTCCGTAAAAGCTCAGATAAAAATCATAAAAATTTAAAACGTCGGGCAAAAAAGATCCACCCGACCTAGTTAAACTGCTCCGCTTCCTAGAAGCCACATTTCCCGGCGCATTAGCGCAATTTTACGCGTCCGACATATCGAGTTGGCCGCGATCTCTGTCGGCACCCGCCCAGCCCAACTACCCCCTCCGCCTGCCCCTGCCTCTCGCAAAAAGGCCTCAAAGAGGCCCCACGTTGGCCTAGAGAGGAAGCTAATCCCCGACGAGCAGTTCGGATTCAGGCCAGCCTATTCCTGCCCGCACCAAGTGCACCGTCTGGCCGAACACATACTGCAAGGTATGTGCAGATACAGACGCCACTGGCCGACGGGAGCACTGTTCTTCGACGTGGCGATAGCGTTCGACAAGGTTTGGCACAACGGCTTGATTTACAAGCTACACACCATCAAAGTGCCCTTGAGACTCGTACGGATAATTCACGAGTACCTAACGGACCGCTCCTTCCGCCACCCAGTGGAGGGGACTCTCTCCGTCTCTTACCCCATACTAGCCGGTGTCCCTCAGGGCTCGGTCCTATCCCCAATGCTGTTCTCACTGTACACCAGCGACATCCCCAAGTCCTGAAACGTGGAGCTCGCTCTATTCGTCAACGATACTATACACGACGCACCCAGACCGGGACGTCATCGAAAAAAAGCTCCAAGTCGCCATCATGAACCTAGGTAAGTGGTGCCGGCGTTGGAGCATCCAAATAGACCCCGACAAGAGCACGGCGATAATGTTCGTCAAAGCCTCATCATGCGGGCACTTCGATCTGCCCAAAGCCGTTACGCTTTACGACCTCCCAAATCCACTGGTGCAACCAAGTGAAGTACCTAGGCGTCACCCTCGACAGAGGATTGACCTTTGGGAAACACATCAAAAGAGTCCACGCAAAGACGTCCTTTGTCCTCTTTCGTCTGCATTACCTCCTCAACAAAAAGAACAACCTGTCCCTCAGATATAAGATCACGCTCTACAAGACGTGTATCTGCCCGTGCAAAATCTACGCCAGCGTAGCTTTTGCACACTCATCGACCACACCATCACATTGCGCGCCTGCAGGTTATCCAGTCGCGATTCATGCGAGTCGCGACTGGAGCAACCCTGGTTCGTGCGGAATGTGGACCTACGCTTCGAACTGGATCCCGACAATAGCCCAATGGATGAAACAGGCGCCGAGCGGTACTACGAAAAGGCAAAGTTCCACCCAAATCCGTTAGTACGCAACAGCTTAAAATATTTCGCGGCCCCATTAAAACAAAAGCGTCTGTCGCACCGAAGGCCACTTTACATACTAAACGATACGGATGATCGTATTACTACAGCAAACAACAAATTGATAGCCTCAATCAAGGAGAGAAAAGAAAAGAATTCAGATGGTAGGGTACCGATATTTGTTGCGAAACGCACTCCGGCGAGCTTCCAACCGGCCGCTCAGGCGGCCAACGTCGCCGCGACGGCCCAAGCCGAGGTTTGTGTCTCGCAGGAGACGCCTTTGGGCTCGTCGCGGCTAAACCAATCCCTCGCCCCAAAAGTCCGTGTGAAGCTGTAGACGCCTTATACCGACAAGTTGCCGAACGATAAGTTGCCGAAATTAGTAAAAACTGCGCAGCTACACCCACAATAAGTTAAGATCGTACGATTTAATAAGAATAAGTAAAAACGTATACGTCACACAATAAGTTAAGATCGCTGTGCAAAAGTAATGGGGGCAATCCGCGCAAGTGTACAGCGCGCTCAGAAGTCTCTGTGCGTTTTTATTTATTTTTTGTTATATTGGTATTTTTATACCTTAGAAACATGGACATAATATAACAACACTAGTTTTGTTTGTAACTTACCTTACTTATACGTAGGTAAAAAAATTAAAGTAAATTAATTATCAGACGAGGTTGATATTCCTTCCATTAAATCATCGTGGGATATCCAAGTAGAATTTTTAGGATGGTAGCACAAGACTAAAGCGTCTTCGTTGTCTTCAGACATTTTGGAGTTATTATTATGGTCACTCTCTTCGCTGTCGCAGCTGTCATCAGTGACACGAATTAGCTCTAATTTAATAATTATTTATTCTATTTATAATCAGTTTTAAACATTGTACAGGTGTTTTCGTTTTTTTCTGTAATGATAGCGTGGCTTCTACAGTATTATTAATTTGCTTTAATTTATTTACAATATCATGAGTTTCTTTCTTTTCTTACTTGCCGATTCAAAATTTTAGTTTTTGCATTTTCTGTACTACTACGTGTTACTAAAACAATATGTACGCAACTGTACCGAAGACGCGTAAATGCAACACAGGAAGTGACGAGCCACAGATTTACCAATGACGTGTCGCCGTTCGGTGTGTGCGGTACACACTCGTCCCCTGCACTCTCTCACTCCACCTTATACACTTAAAAATTAAATACGGCGCATACCCTTCTACTTTTGCCGAGCGATCTTAACGTAATGCGCAACCTATACGTTCTTTTGTCGCTTTATTATTCTAGCCCGCAATACTCTCGATTGTCGCCATCACTTTGTAAGAAATCCGTTCTTTTGTTTACAAATGTGGATTATTTGCACGTGTAGACTTGTTGAGCATCACTAATACATTTGTAAGTAGGAATCATGGATAAATTCTTAGTTGCTCACAAAACTTTCAAAGTATAAACATGGCTAGTAAAAGAAAATCACTCCGTGTTGACGAAAAAGTTTTACTGATACACGCAATAGAATCGGGCGAGAAGATATGTGATGTTGGCAAACGTTTTGGATTTAGTAGATCTACCGTGTCTACAATATGGAAAAACAAAGAAAAAATTCTCCAAGCTGAGAGCGAGGGGAACTCTTTTAAAAAATTAAAGAAACCTAAATACGAAGATTTAGACCAAGCTATACTGTCATGGTTTCACAGACAGCGCCAGAATAATAGGCCTCTCTCGGGACCACTCGTGAAAGCTAAGGCGGAGAATTTCGCTGACGAACTTGGTTTAGTTTCTTTCAAAGCATCAGAAGGATGGCTCGGCAAATTCAAGCAACGTCATCATATCAACTATGGTAAACTAAGAAGAAAAGCATTAAGTGTTGATACGAATAGGACTCTTGTTCGGATTCATAGGGTGTGTATACTTTTTCTTTTCCTAATTAGGATTTTTCTTCACTGCATTTAACGATAACTTTTTATAACGCTAAAAATGCACAGTACCTTCAGTGACTTTATATAGAATTTACACTGTATTTTAAAAACGTAATTAATTAGTTCTTGAGTCCACTGAGTTAATACGAATAAGAACATATTATTCACTACCCGTTTGTTTTCATGTTATACAGTTGATAAGTAGTTCGACCGAACTTTCGGTTTCGGTTTCGGCCGGGAAACCAGTTTCGAGCGGACTTTATTGATAATTTAGTAGCGTGATAAAACTGATTATTTTAATTTGAAGAAATCATTTTAGTGTAGTGAAATACCCCGAAATATCTGTTCCTAACAATGGTAAATATGATACACAATCTTAATATGATTTTATTTTATTTATTTATGAGGTCCAAGGGGGAGGCCTATGTCCAGCAGTGAACATTTTAATGAAATGATGATGATTTATGGATAATTTTAAAAAAATGAATCAAATGAAATTTATAGAATTTTTAATGAAATTGGTTCTTCCTTTTTGCAGGTAGTTTTTGAAGCCCATGGATTGGTACCTCCAGTATTCACTCCTCTCAAAGATGATCTCACTATAAACTACAAAGTCATTTCCAGCTATGCCAAATACTTAGCCGTTAATGGCATTAAAGCTGTATTAGGTTTGTAATTAGTATCAATGCAATATGTAGCTAATATATTAAGGATCCCCTACCTTTACCATATCCAGTAAAAAATAGTCACCTATCACTGACATGGAAATGATTTTAATATTTTTAATGATTTTAAATATTTTCCAAAGTCTAGTCTATAGTGGGGTACCAAATTAATAATGACAGTCACATTTTTTATCAATTTCTCTCTTGGGTACACTTAAGTGCAGTTTTAAATGGTATAAGTATTGTTTGAATAAATTATTTACACTTTGACCATCTCTATGGCTGAAATTGTAAGTAGATTTCATTAAATTAAGGGTCCTAAGGGTTAACCAAGGTTCAAATTATATTATATACTTAATGTAAAGGTAAAATTAATAGAAAATCTGATAAATGTGTGGTATTACAACCCCAATTTAAAAGTTCCAAACACTGCACATAAATCATACCAAGATAGATGCATAGAAGCTCTTATAGAAGCCAAGGGAATTGTCACTAAATATTATTTTTTCTTAGTATTATTTTCATCCCCTTATACTATCTTTTCTATCATTTTAAGCCATTGCTTGACAAATGAATACAATACAATGGTTAACTGGGATAACCATCAGATCTTTCAAAGATATTATGATATTATATTATATGTGTGATTATGACCGCGTTGGAAACAATTTAATAGAATGCAATTTGCTCAATTTGAAAAAACTCATTGTTTCAGTTGGCGGAACAACTGGGGAGCATATGTCCCTTTCCATTGGTGACAGAAAGAGAGTGATAGAAGAATGGATAAAAGCCAAATCAGAAACTGGACTTCACATCATGGTGCAAGTTGGCGGTGCTCCGGCGGCTGACGTCCTAGAATTGGTTTGTAAGATAAACTATATAATAAGTATTCATTTAAAATGTCAATATGTCCTAATTTTATAGCGGCCTATAGGGCTGGCGGTGTCCCTGATGATAAGAGAATAACGTTGCCCATGGATTGGTGGTGTTGCCGGCTTAAGCAGTAAGCGTAACATAGCAGGTCTCTGGTAAATTAAAGACGCTTGCCCGGCCAATGTCAAGCCCTTCGAGTCAATTTGCAAATTAAAAGAAATTCTATTCAGACCATACAAGATCGCATGTTTTTGCAAATACTTATTAAGTTTCGCGACCATAGCGATTAAAAGAATATAATAAACAATAAATAAACAAAATACTAATAACTAAGTATAATATTTATATAATCTCTCTAATAATAATTTGATGAGAAAAATGGTGCTGATAGTTTAAATGTGCATATAAAACATTATATATTTATTAAATGAAATTGTTGACGTTTTATATAAATCAGAATCATTTTCAAAATGATAAATGAATGTTATTAGTATTCAGAAGATAATATTGCATAATAATGCTTATCAGAATGATAAGTTATCTACTGAATATATGTAAATATGTTTTGGTAATAACGAAAATAAGTTAATTACCAAATATAACACTTATTATATAAGGAAAATGAGGCCAATTTTTTTTATAATGTTTTGTCTGAGACTACATTTTTTTGTTATGGTATAGCGGACAACCTACGATACCTCTGGCTCTCAAATTACTTTGAATATACAATATTAAATTTGATAGAGTATATTAATGCCTTGTATTTTTTACAAAGATCAAACTTGCATCTAGCTTAAGCGGCTTTTCACCAGCCGAGGAACGAACGAGACGCCGTTGTGCTAGTCGCGGCTAAAAATAAATTCACGGCGAGCCCCAAAAGACCGTGAAAAGCCGTGATGCCGGTAGCAAGTAGCCCTTCCAAAAAGACTTCGTCCGTGGACGCCGCCTGCCCTTATTGTTCCGTGGGTCAATTTTATCATGAGGCAGATAAACAATTTTGCGATGAATTTTAATGTGAAAATAAGAAAACATGCTTACTTTTAGGCAAAATTCTGCGCATCTGCCAATGTAGATTCATTGTTGACGTTACCCGAGTTGTATTTCAAGCCAAAATCAGTCACCGAGTTGGTCAATTATGTTGAACTGGTAGCCAAAGCTGCTCCCAACCTCCCAGTGCTGTACTACCATATCCCTAGTATGAGTAAAGTTGAAAGTAAGTATTTTATCATATATTTGTAGCAATTTTTTAAATTCTATAGTGGAAAACGGAGAAGTTGGGTCTTCTATATGTTAAGAGAACACCGCCGCCCAAGAACAAACGCGCCACAGTCCGCGCATTGGTTATGTTGCCGGCTTTTTCTGCGAAACACAGTAGAAGTACCATTTCACGCTGAGTATTCTTTGAGCCCATGATATCATTCGGTCGAGCCGGCCCAATTAGTGCGTCAGCATATGCTTCAGCTTGGCTCTCCCACGGGTGCGACATTATTTAAACACTCGCTACTGTCAAGCCCTTTCAGAGACCGAATTAATTATAAATTAAATTATAATTGTCCGGACCGGGATTCGAACCCGATACCTCTCGCTTCATGGTGTACTTTTTAAACCATTAACCTGCTCTCAAAGGTTAATATTAACATCCCAATTAGTGTTGCCCAAATGCAAGACCAAGGCCAAGACCGCCTAGTTTTAGCAAGACCAAGACTGACCGAGTAAGACTTGAGCAAGAACAAGACGAAGCCTGCAAGACTCGCGCGTCTCGCAGCTATTTTCGTTGGCAGTGACTTTTGGAATTTCTCATTACATCTTTAGACATGTTTTATAAATCTGGTTGGTCTTTACTATGGCTATGCTAATTCAACTTCAAAACTATTCTGATAGGTTTTTCTAAGATCTGAAGTAAATTTTAATAAATATCAAAAGGTAATATAAGTAGGTTACAAATTAGGCAATTTCAAGACTTGCAAGACCAAGACCAAGACCAAGACTAAGTCTTGCATTTGGGCAACACTAATCCCAATATATTGGTACTCTTTATATTCATTTGATTTGCACCTATGACTTAATTATTTGTGCTAGACAATTAAGTATTTATTAGAAAAAAGATAGTTTAATAAACTACACCAGTTTACATTTCTAAGACAAGTACAACTTTTAACATTAATTTTTCGCTTTTGAATCTATATTTTGCGATAGACAATTAAGTTTCTATTTAAAAAAAAGACAGTTTAAGACTAAACCATTTATTTCTAAGCGATATAAAATTTTGTCGCTGCTTAAGCGAAATTTTTATTGCATTATCCGTATTGGTAACTGTTTCAATACAATACCTACTTATCGTAGGATGCACCCGGTTAAGGTCAAACCTCGTGCCAGAGAACCTGTGAGAATTTTTCTTTTCGTATTTCACGTAGAAGTTATATTAGTTTTCATGAGAATTTAAGAACTATGATTTATAAGATAACTCTGTATTTTTCAGTTAACATGCCAGCTTTCGTAGTTGAAGCAACTGCAAGAATTCCCAACTTTAAGGGCATTAAATTTACGTCTAATGACCTAAGCGAGGGTGCTCAGGTAAAACGTAACCTAAAGGAAGGACAAGAGATGTTCCTGGGAGCGGATACAGTGAGTTTCAAAAACGATAATATATAGGTACCACTAATCAGTTTCGCTAGGGAAAAAGGGCGTTCGTGATCTCATAGGTATCCAAATTACGAATACACTTACGCACAACCGCTCATACATTATCATATCTCTGGTTTCCCTTCTAAACGTACATATTTGCACTTGCACTCGTGGGACAGCTTTGCTGAAGCATATGCAGACTCGCTAATTGCCGGCTCGTCCGAAGTGACACGGTCTCACAGAATACTCAGCGTGAAATGGTACTTGTACTGTGTTTCGCAGAGTGAGTGAGGATATCGGAGGCCCTTAAAAGTGCCACTTAAGTAACCAACAACTAATGCGCGGACCGTGTCGTGGTTGTTCATGGGCGGCGGTGTTCTCTAACCATATAGGAGACCCACCTGCTCTGTTGTACGCTATACAATAATAATAAAAAATTTCACTCTTTCACAAATCTTGGCGAACAGGCAACAGTGGATAGCCATTCTTAAAAAAACTTGAACTATAGCTGCCATATTGGTTATGCATTTTTAAGTTGGTAGGTAAAAACGCCTTATCCTAAAAGAGTCTCCTCGTTTGCCTCCGTTTTTATAAGAATAAAACATTTTATACTATTTTGATACGGACGCCTCGTTTACACGACATTATCCTGCACGTTTTTTTAAATCGTTTCGTAACGTATAGTCTAAGTGTTCATCATCATCGTCGTCTGTCCAGCTTGTGGGTGGATGTCCCACGCTGCGCTTGATACGTGAAAGTTAATTAGTTCTTCTTGGCAAGTCCGTTGGCTTTGCGTTGAAACGTGTATAACCGGTGCACTTGCTTTTGCAGTACAATCGTGTAAAGAGATCTATGCACGTTGTATGGTCACTGTTTATACGTTAAGGCGTATACTGTAAAAAATGTGCAGGATAATGCCCTGTGAATGAGGCCTGGTGTTACTGGCTTATATGAAAATGAATTCTATATTATTTAAGGAATATTAGACAAGTGACAAATGTATTAATATTTTTATATAATTAGTAAATGAGTATGACATTGTTTAAATGTCTTATTAATGCGTCTATTAGATTTAATTAAATTTTAATGAATTCGTCTCTGATAATATAAAAATGGCTTCCAGTTGTTAGCGCCAGCTGCTCTCCTAGGTATAAAGTCAAGCATTGGTACATCGTTCAATCTATTCCCGAAACTGGCTCAGGACATATTGGATGCGGTTGCTAAGGCCGATGTGGGTTTGGCCAATAAGCTGCAAGAAAAACTAAGCCTTGCTATAGAGGCTCACCTGCCTGAAGGTATAACAGTCTTGATACTATTAGTTTTTTTTATACCTTCCAAGTGGATATATAATATGGGCGGTAATCCCCTTGTGTTAAAAGATTACCGCCGCCCTCCAATGCGCGTTTTGGTTTTGTTCCTTTTTACACCCTTTGAGCGGTATTGCAACAAGAACATCCGATATCCTCACGCCTTCATTGACACAGTACAAGTATTGTTTCACACTGGTATTTTGTGCGCACGTATCATTCCGGACGTGCTGGCCCAACTACTGCGTCAGCAGTGTTAAGACTCGCGCGGCTAATTTCAATCACTTTCAAGTCCGAATAAATAATACATTTTATTCAAACCGGGTTTGGAACCTTTGACTTCACGGTAGGTTATATGACCGTTCTGCCACTAAGCTCTTTATTAACTACTGGATACATAAATTGTTGAATAAATACTCAATATTTATAATACAATTTTGAAAAAAAATTAACGTATTTTGAGAATTAGATTTTCCCTCATTCGTTTTTTTGTTTGTAGGATTAATCAAATTATTGTTTTTGCTTATTTAATCTAAATTAAACATTTGTTTTCCAGGTGATTGGGTGCCAATAATGAAAGCCGGTATGGAACTGACCAGTGAAGTCAAGGTGGGACCTCCAGCTTTACCACAACGACCCATTTCCAGTGAAGCAAGGGATCGTATTGCC
This sequence comes from Delias oraia, assembly GCA_018230265.1. NCBI lineage: Eukaryota > Metazoa > Arthropoda > Insecta > Lepidoptera > Pieridae > Delias > Delias oraia. Next base: position 12,291 of record DWCF01001031.1, read on the forward strand.
ACTCGATTGAAAGCTTTGAAATTAATTTAAGGACATTATTTTAGTGGTATTAACGATTTTTATATATGGGATCCATAAAATTAAAATATACTGTGTTTCGTTTATTATTAAACTCCAATAATATAATTTTTAGTGTTTAAAAAATATCCTTTTACTTAGTAACTTGTAGTTGATATAAATGATTAACATAAATATTTGTAATGTCGCATCAAAGACGTGCCACACCTCAACAAACTGTCACCAATGTGTGAATTGATTTGGTATATTTCGTGTTGGCTTACAACCATTTGTAGACAATCAGATTAGTATCAGTATAGTAATAAATAACAAAATAATAATAGGAATAATATATCTGCTCTTGAAAGGATATCACAAAGTAATATATTCGGTCTTTACTTATGAAATTGGCGTTTCGACGTACTGGCTACTTTGATCTCAAATATATCTTTGATTAGGAGTTCCGATTTTAATTTTATGCATACATTTCCTCATTTTTTATAGTATAGCGGACAATGGAGCACGTGGGTTCTACTATATGGAAAGAAAACACCGCCGCCCATGGACAACCGTGCCATAGTCCGCGCATTTGTTGTGTTGCCGGCTTTTTAGCCATTTAAATGGCACATCTAAGAGCCTCTGATATCGTCACTCACTCAGCGAAAGACAATAGAGGCACTGTTTCAAGTACAACTACTATTTCACGCTGAGTATTCTGTGAACTCTTGCTCATGAACCATTGCCGGAATAGCTCGAAGGATTAATAATATCTATGGCGGTGGTGTTGCAAAAGAAAACTTAGTAGATTTTTGGTTGCAATATTTTTGTTTTGAAAATTTCGACCTATAGAACAAGACCCGTCTACGATCAAACAAAAGTTGATGAATAATTTAAGACTTGTGAAAGCGGATCTTTCTTAAATCACATCCGACTGAACTGAAGGCGGCGATATTATTTATTACACTTGAAGGAATTTGGGAAGGTCAAAAACTTTGAAAGGTACAAAAAAACAAAATACCCATTTTATATGAAAATTAGAAATTTTATTTTCAAAGTCGGTGAAGGCGTAGAGTGGATATAGGAACAATTTTCACGTGATCCAAATGATAACAAACTAAATGAATCACTTAGTAACTGTGTGTTTTTAATAATTCTTTGATTTGTTCAATTTGTGCGTTTCTTAATGGCTTTTGGGGCATTCTCGGTGGACCCACGTTGATTCCTGTCACCAATTCCATTGCTGCTTTCATACAAGGCACGAAGTCACCTTAAAACAATAGTTTGTTAATTATACTAGATATATTTAGAGAATTTTTTATCGACAAATTAATCCATGCAATGAAATTTTAGACTTCAAAGTCCTGACTAAAGTATATTTTCATCAACTATTAATAGAGAAAATTAGAAAATATTAACAGATCTGAAGATATTTACATAATATAACACTTCAACAATAATAATTACCTATATCATGTAATGTAAACTACACAAAAAAGACAGTCAAACATATAACTAACATAAATTAATTACTATTTTTAAACGAGAATAAGTAAGAGATTTCTAACACGCTCAATTTCATTCCCATTGTATGATGGTTTGAATGATTTGTCTTCCCATCTTTACAAAGATCTAATTTAAAAAAATCTAATTTATACGTCAAAAATTAACCACTACTCTCTAGTTTTTATAAAAGTATCAAAATAGATACGTTTTTGCTTGTCTGTTGTTCGTCTTAGGTATTTAAAAAGAAAACTGAACTGAATTGAAAATGTTAAGGAGTTCAGTATTAAAGAGAAAAGATGCATACCGTGACTGGTAATTCCATGTACCAGAGAATTAAGCATCTCTTGCAATTTTTTAGCCTTTTCAACATAGCCATGTTTTGTTAGCTTGACAATGTCGTTCACCAGCGATGGGAATATGTTGTTTACGGTTGCGATGCTTGAATCGTGACCCATTAGAGCCGATGGCCCTAACATCTGAAATTTTTTAAAACTTTTTTTATGGTATAGCGGACAACAGAGCCATATAGTTGGGTCTCCTATAATGGTAAGAGAACACCGCCGCCCTTGTTGTCAATGGTCGGCGGTGATGTCTTAGGCGCCACAGTACGCGCTTTGACGAGTTGCCGACTTTTTACGCCGCTTAACCGGCATTTTTAAGGGCCTACGATATCCTCACTCACTCAGCGAAATATAGTAGAAGTACAGTTATTTTAGTTACAGTTATGTTAGTTATTCAGTGATATATATTTAGTAAAGTTCAGTTTCATCTAGGAAATTTTATAAAACCGTACAAGTAATACGAATAAATTTTAACAACACGCTGATTTGAGTCAATAATGTCAAACGAAATGATTAATTACGCATCAATCAATCACATTGGCTGATAAATTTTGGGCTGCGAGTATGCGCCTGGTTTGAACAAGTGATTCATTAAAGCGAGGCCACTAGTTCAATTAATAAAATGTTATATTTCCAGTCCGTCTACAAAAAGCAATCTAAAATCAATCTGTGTGTTTATGTGAAATGTGTTTTTTCTTGAGCGGCCTTAACAGCTTAACGCAGCGAAGAGATCGTGGGCCGAGAAATTAATGTGTTCCGTGATTGCCGCAAGGGGACTCCTGCGCGACATGGACCTCGGCATGCTGTGCCGAGGCAGAGGTCAGCATAATGTCGAGGTAGAATGGGGTCATAAACCGGTGGCCCTCGTTTCCGGCGACGGTGGTTTTTCGTACGAATCCTACACAGAACCGTATGGTTTAATTTAGATTTTACCCGCGATAGCTTTGTGTTGATTACTGTTTTCAGATCCGCGTAGCTTAATGGTTTTTAAAGTGTACCATGAAGCGAGAGGTATCGGGTTCGAATCCCGGTCTTGACGGTAATAATTTAATTTATAAGTTATACGGTCTCTGGAAGGACTTGACAGTGGCTGGGCGAGTGTTTTATCACGTGTTACCCCTAGAACCTTACTGACGCATTTAAATGACTCACAGTAAACCAGCGTGAAACAGTATTTGTAGTGTGTGTAGTGACGTTAACTGCTGCCCACTAAGTTATAGCGATATAAAAAGCAGGCAATTCTAGTAAAGCAAGGAATATTGCGCAGTTGTACATAGGCGGAGGTGATCTCTTACCCAGCTGTCCCGTTATACTCAATCTAATAAGTGCACAGGGAGTGCACTTATTAGATTGAGTATAACGACCGAGGTAGGAGTATTTATCCTTAAAATGTACGTTAGAATCAAGTTATTCCATTTTTAGGGCGAATCTTTCAATATTATTTTATTTAATAGAGACCGTTTTAGTGTTCCACTTACATGATTAGCAATATAGATGAGTTGATCCTCACTTAGTTGGTCTACTAGTTGTGATGCATCACCCAGGTCTGCTTTAATTCCCTTAAAATTTAGCAATCTGCTCGATGCCAGCGAGAAGAATTCAGACACGTTCACTGTTGATAGAATATATTTATTATAACCAGCCATGTATATGTATAGACACTTTTTTATTATATAAAGGACAACGGAGCAAGTGGATTAATTATATGGGAAGAGAATACCACCGTCCATGAATAACCGCGCCATAGTCCACGCATTGGTTCTTTTGCCGGCTTTATTCGCCGCTCAAGTGGCTCTTTTTAAGGGCCTCTGATATCCATCTATACTCACTTAGCGAAACACAGTACAAGTACCGTTTCACCGAATAAATTCTAAATTCAATTATAATTGTCCGGCCCCCAATTCGAACCCGATACCTCTCGATTCATGTTACACTTTTTTAAAACCATTAAGCTACGAGGCTCTCAAACTTACTGGATGAAATATACCAAAAACTTTTATATTCGTATGATTAATACCAAAAATACATATAAATTACATTTAAAAAACACATTGCAAGGAAATAGTACACGTTTCTTAAACAAATTCCCAAGAAAAGTACCAGAACTATTATTAAATAAACTTAAAATTATATCAAGTATCTGATCGTATTAAAAACTAGTGCAGCTCTTAAAAAAAAGTGTTGCTTGGGATTTGACCGCTAATAGTTCCTGGTCGTAATAAAGTAAACAAAAAGCTTTGAAAAGTTAAGCCCGGTTGTTTCTAGATTGTCTCACGGTTCTCAGCGTGTCCGTTAACAGTTTGTAACTTTAGTTTTTAAGATTTTCATATGTGGTGTAAGGAAAGAGCGGGAATTACATCGTATCCGGGCAAAACTCAGCTGCCCGCGTCAGTTTTGCATCTTGAATGACTGATGGCGCCCACTAATCACCGCGGTGCTCCCTGCTAGATAACACATAAGGCTCTGGCGATCGAGCAATGGTGTAAACATACCACAGTTCAAACTACCGAACGATGATATTTCAACGACCTTGGAGTCTAAATAAGTTCTTAAATATCTGGGGCTGAAGGCAGCTCGAAACCACTGCTTCTATTTCTCAAAATAGTCACCATGAAAGATTTAAACTATCCTGACGCTGACCACGATCCTCAGACATGAGGGACCGACGAGAGAAGAATGCGGTCCAATGTGATACACATCTCTGACTTTGATTTGCAGTGAAAACGGCATCTTAATCGCTATATTTACATACAATTGAATTTAACGAATCAAGTGTTTCTCTTCATTTCAATAGATTGATTCAAATTATATCCTAAAATAAATCCCGAATTACATAAAATTCACAATTCGCTTTGCAACATTGCAACTAGAATGCGAACAATAAATAATTCATAAATTTTAATATGTGTTCGCTCTTGCAAAACACCTGTTTTTGCTTTATTAAAATGTATGAATTATTTAGATACACATTCAAGACACTTATACGACAAACTTATGCTGATGTAAAAAATATGAAGACAGGAAACAGATTAAGGACTAACAAGGAATGCCATGAGCACTTAAAAAACCACCGGAGCGTAAATTAACATTAGCGAGTCGTGCAAAGCGAGAGGTGTCGAATTAGAGTCATTGCCCAAACAAAAATACGTTATAATTAAATTTATAATTTAATAAATCTCTGGCAGGGCTTGACAGTAACGGGGCGAGTGTCTAAAATTGCCGCACCCGTGCTAAAGGATATGGTGATGCATTAGTTGAGCCGGCTTGTTCAAAGTACGGACTCATAGAACGCTTAACGTGATACGGTACTTGTACTATGTTTCGCTGAGTGAAATCGGTCCGATTTAAGAAATTATATCCTTAAAGAGCCAGCAACACAATCGTAGCGTGGACTGTAGTGTGGTTATGGATGGGCGGTGTTCTCTTACCATAAAAACCATTAAAAAAAGCACGATTTCCTAACTACAGCCACGAAAATAGCCCAAGAAATCATGCAACACATTAAAGCTAAAATCAAAATTGATAATGCGATTGGAATTTTACTCGTGGTAGAGGCATGCTGACGAACTGTACCGGGTTGTGCCGGGTATGAATGATGCCATGGGATCTACATACCAGTGCGAAATAGTACTTGTACTATATTCCTCTATAAGTGATTATATCGGAGGCCCTTGAAATTACACAGATTAAGCGGCGTAAAGAGACGGCATCACAACTTTTACTATAAGATACTAGACATATAATCTGCATTTTGTACCACAGGAATATTATTTTCGTCCGTAAATAATTCAGCACAGTTTGATTCCGTGCCCAGGATACTCAGGCCTAATAGCCCAAAAGTACTAAACATATTATTTCAGCGTTAAAAATTTTACCATTGACTCCAGTCATCATCGGAAAATGGTAGTAAAGTATGGGGAGCCTGGGTGCCGCTTTATTGATGACTTCCAGGTATGAGACCAACTGTTCAGCTGTCTTGGGACGGAAGTACAGCTCAGGGAGAGTGATAATGGCGTCCACATTGCAGTTGTCCGCATATTGAGCCTATAGAACATGCAGTAAGGTATTCATACTATTTTAAGAGATATATTATACTTTTAACTTTATAATTTTCAATATTCTCTATTCAATTTATAAAATTCTTGTGTCACAATGTTAGTTATACTCCTCCGAAACGGCTTGACGGATTTTAATGAATTTATGCATATTAAGTAGGTTTGAGAATCGACTACTATCTATAAAAAAAATACGTATAACCCTAAATTTTCACCCTTCTACGATTAAGCTTTATTTGTTAATGGCATATTAGTCCTTGATTAATGATGATAGTATAATAATATTAATGAAGTATGTGGGGAAACAATGGTAAAGTTAGTTCTAAAGGATTGGAAAATGAGAAGGATTAGCATCCATCAAGATTAGCATCTAGAATAAGTGGTCCACGGCTTCAGCTGGGACCTCGGGTGCGTTGCCGGCTTTTACAAAAACACTCTTTTTTTAAGGTCCCTATGTAGTATTCATTTGGAAACACCTCTGCAGGTAGCATATAATATTGGTGCCATAGTACTAGTGCCTTAAAAAATGCTAATAATAATAATAATATATAACGAAAAAACTATAATTTGTTAACATTATCGCTTTCTTCCTGAGCAAGGTGAAAATAACTGAGAAATCGTATATATACGAATGAAAAATATCAAAATACATTATGCTGTGCAGGTGCACTAATATTTCGTAATGTTTTAATTCAGGGGTTTTTAAATGCATGTTTACTTTTATATCTTATTACCATTTTGATAACATCAGGAAGAGGTGCACCACCAACTTGAACCATGATCTTTAGATTCAGAGGCCTGGCAGCTTTCAGCCAAGCGTCCAACAGTTCATTTCTCTCATTCGTATTAAATGACGCAAACTCACTCGTAGTACCGCCAACTATAAAAAAACACATACTTAATTTATAGGACTTGGAATTCAATGATAGCATTTTTAGACGAAAACAAACTTCATTCATAATATTCTCCACAGCTTTTTATAACTTTCTCCGACCTTTCAGACAAGATACGAATATTACGCCGAGAAAACTACTTGTCTCTATATGAAATTCAAAAAGCGAATGGAGCACAGGTATCTTTTTCAAAATGCAACGGAGATAATCCAAGTCCCTTATTAACATGTGAAGGGAAAACTTCAACATCTTTAAAGAAAATCGCTCTATTTCATATTTATATAGAGAGGGCAGAAATACTTTAACGTAAATTAAATTTTACGTTTACATGCTTTACAAACAACTGGAACCAGTCACAAGTACAAATTTGTGAATGGTGTTTATAGCTTGTTAAAGATTGAGCGTCGAGCTGGCTGCCAAATCGTCGTCTGTTGTACAACTAAAGTATTGATAAGTGTGTAAAATTTAATCCTTTATAAGAAGATTGGAGTTTGTAGGATTTGGCTTAGATATGGATCCGTCTAAACGGGGAGGTATAAAATATACATTACATACACACAGTATTCCTGGAGTGATATACGAGATATGCAAACACTTAATAATTATTAATACATATTATTATATATATATATATACATACATATATATATATACATATTATTAATACATATTCAACAGAGCGAGTAAGTTAATAATCTATAATGGTAGACTATAAAAATTACGTTTAAATGTTTTTTGTGAAACGGGTTATTCTTAGCAACTCGACGTCTGAGCGTCAATTTTGCATGGTAATCCATGCAAAATTAATAATATAATACACCACTTAATAGTGGTCTATTATATGATTAAAAAACTTAGTAAAGTTGACTCACCTAAAATTCCAGTAATATTGTGCTTCGCGAGGTATTTTACGTATTTTGGTATGACCTCATACTTAATTGTACCATCATCGTCAAGTGGAGTGAAAACTGGTGCCACGAAACCATGAAAATTATACGCAGCCTGAAAATTTAATTATTTTGATAGTATAACAGAAAATTTGGGGAATGTCCTCAAAAATTATTCTTAATAAAATTACCACATTTAAATTAAGAAGCTGCTTGAATATTCATGCCAAATGTATCTAATAATGTTTCCTAGTTCTATTGCATGGTAAAAGATCACCGTCACCCATGAACAATCGCGTTTTGGTTATGTTATCGGCTTTTAATGCCGCTTGAACGGGCCATTCCACGGGCCTCTAAATAATTACTGATCGTATATTTACTACAGCAGCTATATTTTAAAGCTCATACAATTAGAAGTTATTAATTATTATTTATTAACAACTTTTGCACAACTTACACGTGCTATAACAACTTTTGTACGAATTATTTTTTACTAAGACAACAAATATTATTATATTAGTTATTTCATAATTAATTTGCCACTTAAAACATACCATAATAAAATAATCCTTCAAATTGCTCAATAAAGAAATTTCCAAAAGATCTTTTATCAAATAAACTTTGATAAATTTTTTAACACGTCAATCAACAACTGGTTCACAGCACAGCACTACCGTTTTTTCAGCCATCAATGCACTTTTATAATATTATTTGTTACATAAGTTGCAGTTTACCTTTAAATCGATTGATTAATTTTGTTTAATTTATAAATAATTTGTTTAATTCGATAAACTATTAACATTTTTAAAGGGAAATATCTTTTCTTCATAATCGCTTGTACGATTAACAATTAAATACCATTAATATCGTTTGTATATTATGTGTGTTAATATTTGTTTATTATTTTTTTAAATGAAATTAAGTAGGAACATGTGCAGGTGGCTCATCTAAAATAAACGGTCTTCCGTCAGTTGACACGCTCAGCTCCTGCTGGTTCGCGAGTGCGTTGTCGATCATTTAGCATTTTTTTTATTTGTCGATTGCCTAGCGACGACCCTGAGATATTACAGCGACTCCCCAGGGCATTCTGGCACACTTTGGAAAGCCTTGTATGATTCATCAAAGAGAATGATCTGGCCCAGCTCAAAATAAATGTTCATATGATCGGGAAGAATCAACTCAGCTTCAGATTTGTTCTACTCAGATTTTTTTGAACATTCAAGAGAAATCAGTTTTTTTTATAATACAGCGGGCAATGCAACAGACGGGTCTCCTTTATAGTAATAGATCAGTGCTGCCCATGGGGAACTACCCCAAAAATCGGGCTATAATTGTACTACTGGCTTTTTACTCCGATTGAGCGGTATAACTTCACGACACTCCAATAGCCGAATCCAATACCCTCTTAGAGAAACAGCAAAAGTACCTATTGTTTCACGTTGGTATTATTATCATCTCGTGGTCTGCCCTAATCCGTATCACTCCGGATAAACCGAAAGTCAGAGCCGTCTTTAATCTATTGGAGGCTTAGTAGAATAATGGGGCCCATATGTTTTTGACAGAACACTATTTTGCTAGAATAGACAAAAAACTGGATGGAAAGACGATCTCATAAAGGTCGCGGGCAATCGCTGGATCCAGATCGCTCAAGATCGTAATAGGTGGGCGTCTTTGAGAGAGGCCTATGTCCAGCAGTGGACTTGATAGGCTGATGATGATGATGAGACAAAAAAGTAGATAAACAAGATCATCATCATAAACCTGATCAATCAGGCCATGGGGCAAATTCAATAAGTGCCCACTGGGAAAGAGAGCTCAGCTGAAAATTATTTCTATAATATAAATAAAGAAATAAATGAAATACCACGTGGTTTATATTACCTGTAGTAGAATAAGATTTAAAATGTTATCATCACAATGTAGTATTCGCTTTGCTAGTCAATAATAAATAACTGGCTAGTTCGACGGTTAACGAACTAGCCAGTTATTTAATGTAATTAAATGTAATTAATTGTAATTAATGTCTTACGTATTCTCCTGTAATAAAAATGAAAAAATAAATAGAAATACAGAATAATAAATCAGCCATTTTGTTCATGGCGTCACATAGAAGCTACTCTGCTAGTCAAATCTAGGAAAACTATAATGGTTGCGTTCCAATTCACGCTCATAATAATTGCTTTATGAATAATATAAGGGACTACCGAACAACTTATTTTGGATTGAAAATGAAATATTTTCCCATTAATAAGTTATTTATTTACTTAATTATTCTCAGACAAAATTATTTCTATTTTATACCTGCAGTTGAATTTCATCATCGAACAATAAGGCAAACATAGTTTGATCTGTTCATCATAGTTTCACCATCTAGATGTTTCTCGTCCCATAACTGAGTGTTTTTAAGGCATTTTGTGCCACGCTACCTTTCTGTGGAATCATCTTCCCAGAGAGGTATTTTAAAACCAATAAGACCTTAAAAAAGAGTACCTTTGTCTTAAAGGCCGGCAACGCACCCGCGAGCCTGAAGGGGCTAGGAATATCCATGGATGTAGGATTATCCTAGGTGAGCGTCCTGCTCGATTTGCATCGTATCCATAAATAGATATATAACCTCTGTCTTTGTAGTCATGTTTGTATAGACATACTATATAAGGAATCGAGTGATTGTTGATAGTTATTAAAGCAATGTTTAATTCAAGCCTTTTTTCTATAGATATCGCTCACTGACTTTCCATATTTTTTTACTGAATTTACATGATGATTGACTTCATAATCAATGCGTTCGATCACTTTACATCGCTTTTTTATTGTATACAAGCTGTTTTATTCTGTTGTAACTTGTAAGAGATTATCGCTCATGTAGTACAACTGCGCCACAGTCCGCGCTCTGGCTGTGTTGCCAGATTTCACGCCGTATTAAGTGTTATAATTTCAACGGCTTTCAAGGTATTCTGTGTGCCCGTAGTATCAGTTTGGACGAGCCAGTCCAATAAATTCTTAAATATATGCTACAGTATGGCAATCACCCGGCTACTCTTAAGCCGTTACAAAAAGTACAAAATATGGTGGTGGTATCGACTTCGATACCACCACCACTTAGCTACGAGACTACCGAAACTACTACTTACTACGTGTAAACATCTATTTAATAATTTATTTGAGGAATATCAAAATAACTGTGATTAGAATTTAGTCATTTTATTTTATTCATTTTTATAGTATAGCGGACAACGGAGTAGGTGGATTTCCTATATGGTAACAGATACCGCCGGCCATGGACAACCGCGCAGTAAACGCAGTGGATCGTTGCCGGCTTTTTACGCTACTTAAGCGGCATTATATCCGATATCCTCACTTACTCAGCTAAATACAGTAGAGGCACTGATTTAAGTACAACTACTATTTCACGCTGAGTATTCTGTGAGGCTGTGGTATCACTTCCAATGAGCTGGCCCAATTAGTGCGTCCGCATATGCTTCAGCATGGGTCTCCCACGGGTAGATTCATGTCTAAACTAGTGGACCCGCTAGACACAGTCGTACCCGTCCGACTTACATGACACTCAAATATTTATTAATTTATATATATCATTATAAAGATCATAAGTATCAATTTGATGTTTCACCTATATTATGGGAGAGTTTAATTAAATACCTTACAATAGTTTTTGCGTAAAGAAGTAATAAACATCCATACATCAAAACAAACTTTTCTTATTTATTTCTCAATTAATAGGCATAGAAAACGTCATGACACTTTTTACGAATTTTTACGACTTTTTACGACACTTTTTATGAATTTATATTTTTAAGAATTTACATATCTTCATAAATTATAGCTTATGTTTTTATATATATATGCATTCATCTTCATCATCAGCCTGTTTGTCTACTGCTGGACATAGACCTTTCCCTTAAATAGCGATAAAAAGAATAAATAATAATAAATGTAAATTGCGACATGCCAGTACGTCTTAATATTATAACGTTACATAGCACGTCTACTCGCCTTTCATCAAAAAGGTCATTTACTCAACGTTCGACCTCCTTGCTCGTTATGTGTCGCCAGTATTAAATAGAATATTTATTAAAAAAAACATTGCTGCAATTATGGAGAACACAATTTCCGAACGTAACAGTGAAAAAGTAAAACGAGAGAGTAATAACCTAAAAAGTGAAAAACCAAACAATAATGTGAGTGCAAAAGTTGCTGCTAAAGTGAAAAAAGCGAGAAGTTTCCTGGAGCTATCTGTCAATAATATAGAAAACAGTTATGCATTAAAGAATACAATTAGAAATGACAGGCGTGTCTTGGTTATATACACAGGCGGAACCATTGGCATGGTTAAAAGCAAAAATGGAGGTATATTCTACATACATATTTATTAGTTATTTACATAAATACAAGAGAATTAATTAAAAATAATTAATCATGATTACACTATTTATGGTTTGGTTGTATAGTTTTGCGATTAATTATTTAGTATATATGAAGAAATACGTTGCACTATTGTTCGAAATTTAATCTATGTGGCGCAGATAACCTGATTCAAAAATAAAACAATCATTCATTTCATAAAATACAATGATATACCTAAATGATTTATTTTTAACATCATGAAAACCCCATACTGAATGGTATTAAATTATTTCTTCAATTTTAAGAATTCTGTTATTCAAAGACACTAACGTACTAAGACGATGTACTAAATTTAAAACATTTATTTTTATATCTTAGGGCGTGAATTCTAGATACAAAATATATATTAATCTTACATAACATATTATGTTTATGTTGTAAACACAACGCACACTAATTTCTCAAACCCGATAAGAAAATATTGTGATAACATTGACAAACTATTACTGCGATTATGGTATGACGTTTACTATTGTTATTGAGACGGATACAAGAATATTTAAAATACGCATGAATTAAGAATGGAAATTATTATTACGACAGTGTGTACGAAATTATACGAAATGAAGGCACATCTAGGATAAGCGGACACCCGAACATGGACATTAGCTTCAGATGGGCAAATCGCCTTGCAAGCCTAGAATGTTTTCTAGCTGATCAAATATAGAGTGCTATTAATATTTTATGACTGTGTAAATAGTTTTATCATTAATTGGTGGTTTAATCAGTAATTGGAGCCTCATAGATAAGTAGTATTATAAGCCTATCACGAAGCGAGAGGTATCGACTTGGAATAAAAAAATATTATTTATTTGATCTTTGGAATTGTATGACAACGAATGAAGTCTTACCACTTTATTACCCGTAAGAAGGCCATGTTGAAGCAATTACCACGCGCTTACAGAATAAGCGTGAAACAGTACTTGTTCTGTTTCGTTGAGCGTGTTAGCATAACACGGGCCTTTGAAACTGTTCCGCATAAGTGGCATCAAAAACTGGCAAAACAACCAAAGCGCGGATGGTGGCGTTACCTTTGGGCGGTGGAGATCTCTTGCCATAGAGGAGACCCGCCCGCTCCGTTCTCCGATATACCATTAAAATAAGATGCATTACAGAATTAAATTTTAGTTTACAATTTAATTATAATAATACTATAGAAGGTTAGAACTAAATGCATCGCCGACGGATTTTATTTACATATATGAAGATAGCATTAATTTATTATTCCAGTATTGATACCGCAAAAAGGAGCTTTTGAGAATTTAATAAGAGGCTATCCGCAACTTCACGACAATGTTTATTGGCGACACAGATTGAGCGATGCGACCTTTGACACCTCCTTTATGGTGTTGCCAGGTGTGTATTAAAATATTAGAAATGAGTATAGCAACCATAGACTATATTGTTGTATTATCGTTAATCTATAGAATTTTCTATACATTTTACTCAAACAATTTTAAGTGCGGGTTTATTTTTTTCCTAAAAATTACGTCACTGTCATTTACGAATCCCACCGAAGCAAATATCTTATTTCTGACATCCGCATACCCGTTTATGGTTGTTATAAAATGCAAGATATATGTTTTATTTTGAAGTCTATACATTTTGTTAACAGAGGCAAAAGAAATAGATCTGCGTATATGTTATAAGATAATCGAATATGAAAATCTATTGGACTCATCTGATATGACAGAAGTGGAATGGATACGAATCGCTGAGGACATAATGGTTAGCCAACAATTATCTCTGGAATGTATGAATTGTATAGATACTTGCGTGTAATAATTTTTTGTAGAATAATTAAAACATAATAATAAAACATAATAAAAATAAAGTTTATTTAAGATGAGCTTTGCTACATTAGGAATTTGTTAGAATCGTAGGTCGATATTTTATATTAATTCTATTGTTATCATAATTTTTTTTTGAATAAAAAATGATAAATTTCAAATAAAGTACAGCCTTTTCCGAAACGATACGAAGTTTGTATAGTCGTATGTTATTATTAATAGAAGTGTTTGTTATTATATAGAATCAGAAAAATATATATTTAATATTCAATAGAATAATCCAATAAGTTAATAATCAAATATCCAATAGGATATATATATTATTCTATTGGATATATATTATATATTTGATTATATCCTGTCTGCCGCACAAAAATTGCCTTGAACCGCCTTTAATTAGAATCTTAACGATCTAACGAAAAATCATGATGTTAATAAATAATTCCCAATCAAATTATATTGAGATTATTAATTGAGAAATTATCTATTAAATTGTATAAAATTGCGCACATTGTGCAAAATTTTATGTATGGTAAACAACGTGAGACGAAATTTATATCTATATCAATATTATTATTTATATATTATAAAGACGTAAAGTTTCTGTGTTTGCGTGCGTTGTAAGGAATAATCTCTGGATCTACTGAACGGATCTTGAAAATTCTTTTAGCATTAGAAAAATACGTTATTTTTGAGTAATATTAGTGTTAACACGAAACATCAAAAGTCTGAAAAGCGAGTCTTCTGCTCATTTGCCATCGTTTCTATATATAAAAAAAGTAAATCAAAGAAGAATCGGTCGAACGACGTTTCATACAAACGATGGCTTAACGATGATATATAATTAAGTTACAGAAAAAGTTGTAGTTTAATAGTGATTATAAAAAAATCCAAGACAGGATATATGTAACTTTCTTATTTAACAATGTTTGTTGGTTCAGCTAGTTTTATTATAATTTATATTATTTTAGAAATTCTACGGCGATTATGATGGTTTTGTAGTGCTCCATGGCACAGACACTTTATGCTACACGGCTTCAGCTCTCTCTTTTATGTTTGAGAATATTGGAAAATGCGTAGTACTAACCGGTTCACAGGTAAACGATCATTTGTTGATGTGTTTTTACAACTATTAAAAACCTCGAGTCTTCTTTTTGTAAATAATTCTTTTTAATGGCATGAATTTTATGGCAAGTTAATTTGCCCATCAATTTGCGATGCTTATTTCAGATACCAATATTTGAACCACGTAGCGACGGCGCGGATAATTTCGTATCATCGCTACTAATAGCCGGAGGTCTCAATATACCAGAGGTCACAGTTTTTTTCAGCAACAAACTCTTCAGAGGCAATAGGTAATTCTTTAGGATTTTATAAAACTTTCCAAATCGCTAATTATAGTTAAACTCCTTCCTACATAGGTATATCAAATCAACGTAATATAAAAAAATCAAGCACAAAAAATAACATGGATATTTTAATAAAGTCTAATAGATAGATCATACAATAAAGTTTGCCTTTCGGCATAATAGGTAATAGGTCGGTTTGTAATATTTATATATAAACGATTTGTAATTAAAATGTGTATAAAAAAGTGTGTTTAATCATGGCTGTATTTATTGACTGTTATTATCAGTTCTGGACGTATCATATAGCCTGTAATTTCAGCTATAAGACGTTCATTAATGGCTAATAAGTTTTTATATAATATCGAACCAATTCAAATAGTAAATATAAACTAAACTCCACAATACATGCCGTCAGGCATTAGACAACTAAGGCAAGCTAACTCGTCAAGTGGCGTTAAAAGGCGGTAACACAACAAATGCACGGACTGTGGCGTGGTTGTCCATGGGTGGCGGTGTTTTCTTACGATATAGGAGACCTACCTGCTCCGTTGTCCACTATACTATAAAACATAATATAAAATCTTTATTATTTAAAATTTATAAACAATTAAAATAGCCAGGACTAAAACTGTGTAAACTAAAACTTGTGTTCTTTAAAGAGAATCAATTTTATAAGGTAAAAGAATATATTTATACATATTTAATATAATTAATACATATGTAAACTATGTTTTGAATCGAAGGTTGCTCTTTTCATAAAGTTAAAACTGTCTTAATTAAGGATAACTTTTCTTAATTGAAAAGGAAATTGGAATATTCCCATTTTGAGCCTTTTTTCCTTAAAGAAAGAAGAAGAGTTCTAATGTTCCCAGACTCCAGTATTCTCTTGAACCTTATACCCCAGATCGGGCCTCCAGGTTCCCGCTTCTCAATTTCACAATTGAAAATTTACATTAGAACCGAGGATCGAGGCCGATCCCCTCGCTCACTGGTAAGCATAAGACCACATGGTTTCGCTCATATCCAGCTTAAGATCTTAGTCAAACAAACTTAAGTCATTACCCATTCATTAGTCGCACGAAACAACTTGTGTGGTTGATCATGTAAGTATAATTATGTATATACAGAGAGTTACAAAATGTATGGAGCTTGTTATTTAATTATATTTTTATTATATTATTGGCTATTTTATACCTTAACATAAAAGTTGTAAATAATATGAAAATTTTATTAAGTTTTTATTGTTTTTGATTGATGGAATTTTAATAACAATTTATGGTAGGTATAGCGGACAATAACGGAGCAGGTGGGTCTCCTATATGGTAAGAGAACACCGTTGCCCATGGACATCCGCGCCACAGTCCGCGCAATAATTGTGTTGCCGGCTTTTTGTATCGGCCGGCCTCGTTATATCCTCACTCACTCAGGGAAACATTTCAGACTGAGTATTCTGTGAGCCCGAGGTACCGCTTCGAGGGAGGCATCCTAATTAGAGCGTCCGCATGTGCTTCAGCATGGCTCATTGCAATGTATTTTGAAATACTGTTTGTTTTAGAACACGTAAAGTATCAGTGAACAATTTGTTTGCTTTTGATTCGCCGAACTGCGTCCCTCTCGTCGAAGTGGGTATTGACTTCGAGGTGAACAAGAAAGCCATATTCAAGCCGAGCACAATAGAGAAATGCCATTTGCACGGGAAATTGTCCAAAAATGTCGGCCTTCTCCGGATATTCCCGAGCATCAGTTCGGCAGTTATAAAGGCGTTCTGTCAACCACCCATTGAGGGTATGTATGTTTAATTACACACTATATACTATAAAAACTTGTATCCCTGAGACCAAAAATGTGGGTTTTGTCTTATCGCAATAACGAGCGCATCTTGTTTTCAAAAAAATGTGTATATTTGGTGCTTAATGTATAACATTGGTGATGTTTTAAGCATAAACAGTTCAGTAATATTTTTGCATATGCAAAATCAATGGAAGGTGATATAATTCAGTAAAATGTGATAAATTTTCTCGTGGGATAGCTATACTGAAGCATATGCTGTCGTACTTATTGGGCCAGTTCGTCCGAAGTGACACCACAGGCTCACAGAATGCTCAGTATGAAACGGTATTTTTACTGTTTCGCTAAGTGATCGGCCTTTAAAAATGCTGCTTAAGTGGCGTAAAAAGCCGGCAATACAACTCATGTGTGAAACGTGGCGCGGTGTTCTCTTACCATATAAGATACCCATCTGCACCATTGTCGGCTGTAACATAAAAAAAAATAATCTAAAATCGTAATAACTAGAGACGTAAATCCTTATTGAAAAAGAAAAAGAGATAAGCAAATTAGAAGTTGGCGTATTAGCTAGAGAAATTATTATATGGGAGAGGTCTTCTAAAAGGGCAAACAAATTATGAATAAAATTCAATATTTGTATTTTAAAATAATGTTTATTTATTTATAACTTGCATTATTTATCTTGTCTACATGATGTATATCTAATAACACAAAACGTTTCTCGTAGGCATACATATTTATATGTAAATACACTTAATAATTGCTTGCCGTATAAAAAGTTGTGTACAATATATTCTTGTAAAAAGAGCATGACCAATGCTCGTGCTCCTATTAACTGAAAAATCTATGAAAAACTATGTAAATCATTTCGATAGTAATCACGAAAATGAGCTTCAATATCAAACATTTAATATAAATTAAGTTTGACCAAACAGATAGGATTACAGAATAAATATATATATATATATATATATATATATATTTTAAGTTTCATCAGATTCAATGTTTATCTATCCACAGCTGCGCGTTTTTAAGTGCATATTCACCACCACGCTGATAAGTCAGCTGTTTATTATTATTTTTATTTAATTTGTGGCAAATGTGTACCTACGCTCTTTTCTTGAAGGTCCCCATCCATCATTCTTCTATTTATTATAAATGACTAAATATGTCGTTGCTCTGAAAATAAAGATTATTTTGTAACGTATATCTTACATATCTGGGTTACACATTATGAAATTAATTCAAATCTGTAAACAAAGAAACGAAATTAACGCCAAATTATTCTACATAGTTATTTTATATAGATTTTAATAAGTTAATGTAACTTTTTATACATGTAATGGGACATTTAATTCATAGAAAGTAACAGCGCTAAGCGTGGCAAAATTCAAATGAAAAAATATTTATTTTCATAAGTTGTTATTAAAAATATTCAGGCGTTGTTCTTGAGAGTTACGGCTCTGGCAACATTCCTTCGAACCGCGATGATGTCGTCAAAGAAATTGCCGCGGCTGTGAAACGTGGCGTCATTGTCGTCAACATTACGCAGTGTAATCGTGGTGCTGTGGCGACACCAATTTACGAGACTGGCAGGGTAAGTGTTAACTTCCGACTATATTACACTGTGAGCCTACATAATGAATGTTATGACGTGTACTGCGTTTTGTTGAGTGACTGACGTTCCCGAAAGTCGAATGAGTTTCGTTTTTTAAATAAAAATCAGGAGAAAAATGAACATGCTTACCTAGGATACCTAGTCCACCGCCCATAGACGTATTCTCTTTTCTTAAAAAGTATATAAAAGTCGCATGAGAGTGGTTACACAATTTATGCGCGGAAAACGCGGTTGTCCATGGTGATCTTTTACCATCAGAGGTCCCACCTACCCCTTCATGCACACATGCATTAATTAAAAAAATTTTCCCCAAAAATCTAAATCATGATAATTTTCAGCTTCTATCCGAATGTGGTGTAGTCTCAGGGTTTGATATGACTCCGGAAGCCGCTCTTACAAAACTTTCCTACGTTTTGTCCAAGAATGAACTGAGTTACAAGGAAAAAGTTGAGGTACGATATTCACAACATCACATAATATGGAAATTTTAAACTTTTTCTTTGGTGACGATTACTTAATGGTAAATGTTTAAATAATGTCATAGAACAGACTTTAATTATTATATATTTTGAAAATAGTATGAACTTGAATATTTTATTAAAAAGTAAACCATATTTAACTTGATAAAAAATAATTTTAATAAGTATTTTCTTAAATATATTGAAGTTTTAATAAGAAATAGAATTTTAATAACATCTACATTCTGTAGATACTATCTGTACGAATATTATAAGGTTCTGTGTGCTTGTAACGTTGTAGGATCTCTCTCTCTGGATCTACTGAACCGATCTTGAAAATTATTTCACCAATAGAAAGATACGTTATTTATAATTAATATAGGCTATATGTTTACGCAAAAACAGTAAAGGTTTTTTCGTTGTAGTCGGATTTGCAAAGTAATTTGAACTGGTATGAATGAGTTCTAAGGAAAAGTTGTACAGCTTGATAATACGTAGAAAAATACCGCGACTGCAAATATCTAACTTTCAGAATTTATGGCAAAACAGCGTTTGCCAGATCAGCCAGTAATAGTTGACGATGGAATTTTAACAATTCTTTTTATAAATTTCAGATGATGATGACAAATATAAGAGGAGAATTAACAAATACATCATCTATTACCATTGAAGTAAGATTTTTTTTCAATATTAAACCTACTGATTTAAATTATTATTTTTTACATCATTAATTAAAATAAAAAAATAATAAACAAACGCATTATTTCGAAAAGATATAATTTTGAATTGTAAATGTATTTATTTAGGATGTCTTATAAATTTAATAAGAATTAGTCTAAACTAAAAAAAATATAATTGCCTTTATATATTATCATCAACCTATCAAGTCCATTGCTGGACATTGGCCTCCCCAAAGACGCCCACCTACTGCGATCTTGAGCGATCTGGATCCAGCGGTTGTCCGCGACCTTCATGCGATCGTCTTTCCAAAGCATAGTGGGACGTCCCACTCTGCGACTTTATATACATAATTATATATTTTGAGAGGGTATCAAAATTGTTATTTAAAATTATTGTATTAGGCTCTGCTGAAGCATAGTCTGACGCACCTGTTGTGCCGGCTTGTCTGGTATAATACTACGGTCTCATAGTATATGAGGCGTACTATTTGTACTGTATTTCGTTGAGTATATGAGATACTGGAGGCTCATAGAGTTCTACTGCTTAAGCGGCGAAGAAAATAAACATATCAAAACGCGGATTGAGGTGTGTTTGATCATAGACATCGATGATCTATTATCATCGAGGAGACCCATTCGACCCGTTGTTCGTTAAATAATAACAAAAACCCAATAGAATATGTATTAAGTGTTTATATTTTTAGGATCACGTTTTAATAGATGCACTGGCATCTAGTCTCAATATTCAGTCGCCAAAAGTGCTGATGGAGGTGACCGAAAAAGTCTTTAGCGCCTTGCTTCTATACGCGATAGAGCATGACGATAAAAGGACTGTAAGCAAAATGTTAGGTAAGGGTTCATAATCAAATGTATAAAATTCTCCTGTCACGGTGTTTGTAATTATACTCCTCCGAAATGGATCGAACGATTTTCGTGAACTTTTGTGTACATATCCGATAGGTCTGAGAATCGAACAAGATGTATTTGTCATCCCCCTAAATGTTAAGGGTGGTCCATCCCTAATTATTTTGTTTTTTCGTCAATTTTTTTTGTTTTTATTTTTTTATGGTACAAAATATAGAAATACATACAACTCTAAATTTTCACCCCTCTACAATCAAAACTTATTTATTAATAGGGATATTAGTAATTGATAATATACTTATATAGCAAAATATGTTTTGCGGGTTAGCTAGTAATAATTATATAAATAAGTTCTTAAAGACAACAAAATTAGGTACCCGTTTATAAATATTGCAATTTACCCTATGATTTCCAGATATGGGAGCCGATGTGAATGCACAGAACACAGAAGGCAGAACTGTCCTTCATGAGGCGATAACCAAAGGAAACATTCGAATTATAGAATATTTACTAAAGAACGGTGCTAATGTTCATCTTAAGACACGGTATGTACGTCTGATCTGTGAAAATGTCGGTGAGTGAGTGAGAATATTGAAGTCCCTTGAAATAGTATTGCTCAATCGGCCTAAAAATCCGGTAACACAACCAACGTGGTGATTTTGGCGTGGTTGTTGATAGCTGATGGTGACTTTTTACCACAGAGGAGACCCGCCTGCTCCGTTGTCTGCTATTTTTTTTATTGACAGCGGAGTAGGTGAGTCTCATATATGGAAAGGGAATACCGCCGCCCATGAACAACCGCACCACAGTCCACGAATTGGTTGTGTTGCCAGCTTTTAAGCCTTAAGCGCCTTATGCGGCACTTTTAGGGCCTCCGATATCCTCACTCACTCTGCCAAACTCAGTACAAGTACTGTTTCACGCTGAGTATTCTGTGAGTCCGTGGTATAACTTCGGACGAGCCGGCATAATTAGTACGTCAGCATATAATTCAGCATAGCTCTTCCATGGAAGCTATAAAGTAAAAAATCTGATCGTTAAGACTTTTAATGTTTTTGTGTGTCTTATATATTACTGTATATTCTAATTATGTTCATATATTATTGATATTGATATATTTTATGATAATGTAAGTGTAAGTAATTCTGTATTTATATATACACCTTATTATTGGAAAAATGTTGTTTCATATAATTTTTTTTGCGCCAGATGTCATCGCGGGTTATCCCTAGAGCACTCATACTTCATTTGTTTTCATTTATATTCTCTGTTCATTTGTTCAGATGTGGCGAATCTCCTTTATTAACTGCAATATCATACGACAACCACGCCATAATAAAATTACTGATGCAATGCGGCGCTCATTTGACATGCGTCGATAGTAAATCGATATCGGAACTCCTTAGTGTCGCTGCCAGAAGTGGCATTGTCGCAAAGCTCGAATCATTGATGATGAGTGGCGTTGATTTTAATATTACCGATGAAATTGGACAAACTGCATTACATAAGGTTAGAATATTTTGTACTATGTCTGCATGGACGCCTTAATGAAGAAAAAACTAAACAATACATACTTACACGACTGACCAGTTCAGTTCTTTAAATGTAATTTGTTTTTTTATTTCATGTTTATGAAATAATATTTCAATTATTAAAATTCAGCTGTGACGCGTGTGCGTTGTACGTTATGCAAGTTATTATCGTAATTTTGACAATATATATAAATACTTTGGATATAAAAAATATTACTTGGTTTCATTAAAAAAAGAGATCCTTTAAAGGCTTCTTTTCTTCTATAAAAAAGTAGATTTTTTTAGAAGTACATCAGGAATGGTGAAATGTTATGAGAGTTTACTTATAGATCTTTTACCTATATCAATTACAGGCGGTTTTATGCAATCATCCAGATATTGTGCAATATCTAATGAAAAATGTGGCAAACGTGGCTATAAAGGACGTTCTTGGGTTTACTGCCCTCGATTGCGCTAAGAAAATGGGTTTCAAAACAATCGTCGATCTGTTACAGGAAAAAA
>DWCF01001032.1:0-34956 GCA_018230265.1 Delias oraia
ATTTGGGGAGCTTCAAGAAAACCGCGTACACTTTCCTTGAAGGCAGGCTCTGCAAGGGCTGGGGGTGTCCATGGACGGAGGACCGCTTGTCCTAGGTGAGCCTCCTGCTCGTTTGCAGCCAATGGTATAAAAATGTCATCAGTGTTCATTTGTACATAGCAGCACGTTAAAAGTGCAGACGGAGCACAGTGTGTAGACAACTGAAACACCTTGAATAATTCATACAAAGGTTTTTCGTGTCGCGTCAACTCAATATTGTCCACAATTTTTCCATTCATTATAAAAAGTACAAACTGTTACTCTATACATATTCAGTATCTTATTACTTAATTTTATTGCAAAAGGGCTTATCTCTTTATCTTGGCTTATTAACTTATTCCACTGGCTGTTGCCAAAAACCTAAATTTTATGGTAATGGTGGCAAAACAACAGGAGGCTCATCTAGGATAAGCGGTCCTCTGCCCATGGACGCGCCTAACCCTTGAAGAGCCGCGGGTAGGCCTTTTTTGTAGGTCCTCAAGTCGTATTTGTTTGGAAATACCTTTGCTGGCAGCTGATTCCACAGAGACGTGGCGCGCGGCACAAAATGCCTAAAAAACGCTCAGTTGTGGAACGACAAACATCGATGTTATAACGATGAAACTTTGTGTTTTTTATAGTATAGCGGACAATGGAGCAGGTGGGTCACATATATGGTAAGAGAACACCGTCGCCCATCACCAGCCACGCCACAGTCCACGCTTTGGTTGTGCTCACTCACTTTGCGAAACACAGTACAAATATCGTTTCACGGGGAATATTCTGGGAGCCAGTGGCATTACTTCGGACGAGCCGGCCCAATAAATGCGTCAGCATATACTTCAGCATGGCTCTCCCACGAGTGCGATAGTACTAAGACACTCGCCCGGCCCCTGTCAAGCCCTTCCAGAGACCGAATAAATTATAATTGTTTGGACCGGGATTCGAACTCGATATCTCTCGCTTGATGGAAAACTTTTTAAAACTTCGACGTCATTTAAACATTAGTAAAAATGAGGGGAATGACTGTGAACAGCACTCTGGCAGCCTTACTGCGCCAGTGACTGCCATTTCGTAAATGGTTATATTAGTTTCATAGTCATTTTAAATTACGTCAATTAATACTGTAATTACTAGCTTCGGATTAATTTGAGTCCCGAAATTGTTTCTGGAGTTCAGTGTTTAATTTTGAAAATGATACTTAGCCAGTCTTACAGACAATGACGTCTAAATATAACTCTGTAGGTATTCGGTCCAATTTAGGATATTTCCGAAAGCTCATAGTAGTAGAGGTGATAAGTACCCGTAAATAAAGGTCTTAGAATCTCGATTAAGAATTTCACAATGCAAAGCGAACATTGTAGTGCTGTTGCAGATGGCGTGATCTGTCAAAACCATCATCCTAAATGTGACAAAGGTTGGCAATTATGGCAAAGTACTAGTGATGTGGTCGCATCAATTGTTTTTATCGATAAGGAGAACAGGAAAAAGGCGCATGCCCGCACATCGCATATAAAACTCCGTCGGCGAGTATAAAGACATTTCGCGAGAAGTGAGCGGTCTTTCACCTACAACGGCAAGAAGAGGCTCCGTTTTTGTCCCATTCGAAACTCGATTCGTATTACTGCGCGAGATTTGTGAAATTCTAAGCGCGCGCGCCTTGCGGCTTCAAAACTATTGTCCCTCCCGCTTTCCGGATTTCACTAAGGCCTTTACGGTGCCTATTTTACACCTGCTCACTTGTTAGTTAAAATTGCTTAAACAACTACAGGCGAGATGAAGGCTGTTCCAGAGGCGAAGCTAAAGTTAAACTATGAATTTAAGGCCGCCAACGCACCCGCGGCTTCAAGGGCTGGGGGTATCCATGAGCGGAGGAACGCTTGCCCTGCTCGTTTGCCACTATTTAAAAAATACGAGTTTTATTTTGTGACTGCTTTGAGAATACAAATTGCAAAGATATATTTCCCGATTTAATTGTTTTCATGGCTCTTTATGATAAACTATGAAGTTTATCCTGACTTTTAAATAATATATTCTATAAGATATACATTGTTTGTAAACATTCATTGAATATAATATTTACACTGCTATGCTGATATTTTATTTAAAACAAAATTACAGGATAAATTAGAAAATAAAATGAATTCCGAAGACCGTGGCACCATTCTTATTTTGTAACCAGTTATTTCGGATTTAAGTGAAAAGTCTATTGAAACATAACTATTTTCCTTGCTCAATTACTGTAATTAAATTAAACCTCATAAATCAGTCTAAGATATCGCATTGCATTGACCATTAGTGATGCTCTTTTCGAAAAAACATCGACATCGATACATTAGGATTTGCAATGAATAGACGGTTCATTGAAAAAATGTCGATCAATGAAATTATCTTACACTATCTATCTATTAATAGATAATTGATATGATGGCAATCTTTTTATTGATCTTCCTTCTGTATTTGTTGAGCAGCTTACGAGAAGTGTTGCCCAAACTCAGACGCAAGATGCAAGAGTCTTGCAGTCAGTCTTGCAAATGCAAGACCAAGACGCAAGACCAAAACTGACCCTGCAAGACTTACGCAAGATCAAGACTAAGTCTGCAAGACGCGAGAGTCTTAGTAAATAAATAGTAAACTTGAATAAATAGCAATAGTCTAATAAGTGACTGCATGACTTGCAAGACTCTTGCTGCAAGACCAAGACCAAGAGCAAGACTTGGAGCGCAAGACCAAGACCAAGACTAGGTCTAGTGAGGATATCAGAGGCCCTTAAGAGAGCCGCTTCAGCGGCGTAAAAATCCGGGGACACAATCAATGCGCGAACTGTGGTGCGGTTGTTCATTTGCAGCGGTGTTCTCTTACCATATAGGAGACCCACCTGCTCCGATGTAAAACAGAGTCGTAGCTTTAAAAAAAATATTACTTGCTAAAACTTATATGAAGTATCTAGTATTTAAAATATATATATATTTTCTAAAACACTACTTTATTTCACCATGACTACCATCGAACATCGAGGCGGAATACAAAGTTTCATCGCTTTCACCTCGATGTTTGTCATTCCACAAATGAACGTTCTTAAGGCATTTTATGCCGCGCACCACGTCTCTGTGGAATCAGCTGTCAGCGGGGGTATTTTCAAACCAATACGACTTCAGGACCTTCTAGAAAGGAGCGTACATATTCCTTAAAAGCCAGCAACCCACCCGCGGCTCGTCAAAAGCTAGGGGTGTCCATGGGCGGAGGACTTGTCCTAGGTAAGCCTCCTGCTTGTTTTCCACCGTTTTTTATTAAAAAAAAACCCTTGACCGGTGCCTCGTACCTATAGATTTGACATGACTCACATGTAACATTTCCAAAGTTTTTTATTTCGTGAAATATGTCCATTTGATTAAAACAATCTGAATTGATAGTTCTGTGGGATACACAACACACAAGCCGTAAAGTTTATAATAATATCAAATGACAAATTCGCATGGACTGTCACTAGTACGGGTATGCCGCTTGACATATTTATGTCAGGATACGAATGCATGGAGATTTCAACCAAACAAAACTTAGAATTCATATTTTTTCTGATTATATGCAAAAATAGTTATATTTCGTTTCTTTGATACCTGTTTGGATTATTTTTAAACAATATTCACCCGTTAAAACGAAATTTATCATCAGAAGTTAAAGAGATTACTCAACTATTACTTTACCGGCGTGAAATAAAAGTTGTACCTACTTGAAACGATGCCTCTACTGTGTTTCGCTGAGTGAGGATATCGGAGACTTAAAAATGCCGCTTAATTTGCGTAAATAGACGGCACCGAACCAACGCTCGGACTGTCGCGTGCTTATCAATGGGCGGTGATGTTCTCTCACCATATAGTAGACCCAGCTGCTCCGTTGTCTGCTATACAATGAAAAAATTACCGCCTGTAAAGAAACGCTAATCTAAATGCATTTCTATACGATCAGATTGCGAATATGGTGCATTATCTCTGCCGTACTAATTCATGCATATTTACATCAGTGTTTGCATCGCGTTGCATATACATAACGACAGCTCGTTATCTAGAACACTTGACAGCGTCAACTGCTCTTTCGATATGGTAATTATTATACCTACACATCACTGACACAGTTCTTCAAAGGTACCGTTTTATTATATTAAATATTGATATAAAACAATATTTATATTACGACTAGTGAACGTCTTTCTGCCCGGTACTTCTTTTTACTAACGCTGATGGCATAAAGTCTTCACAACTTCGGACTTTTCGGGCGAGCCGTAGCCTACCGGGTCCAATCATCACAGACCTTCATGCCATCCATGTGCCCGCTAAACCCGAAAAACAGATAGCCAAAAACCTCCATTTTGTATTCGCATAAGAAGGCTGCGTCCTTCTTCTGGCCGGCGAGCCTACGGCTCGCCCCAAAGTCCGCGAGAAGCTGTAGAGGTCTTATGCCGACAGCGATAGTCCATTCCCACCAATTTTCAGTTAAATCCGTTCAGCCTTTCTTGAGTATTTTTTTTGGAAAGACTACTTTCTATGTAACCATACGGTCCTGTCAGCTTGTACGCCGTTTTTGAGTTACAAATAGTTTAACTAACGCGAATTATTTATGCTACTATATCTAAATAGATATTATAATTAATAGTTTATTTTCATATGAATCAAGCCATTGCTCCCTAATCGTAAAATCTTTTCATAAAAAAATTAGATTAGTTTATGTTGTGATGTTTTTATATAAATTAAAATTGTAAACTTCAATATTTTAAGCTGCACTGCGAATGAATATGACTGATTCTAATAATTCTCACGAGAATACAGGAAGGGGTGTACCTACCTCATGCACGGGAAATGGCCTCACCTAAGAAAATTATTACGTAAGAACTCTACAACAACTATTTTTTACAAGGTGCAGTCACGTGATGCGTCGGTAAGCAATCACTTGTCTATCGCCATTACAGATAAGAACAAGAATAGACCTTTTTGCGTGTTGCAACTATGAAATGTATTACTCATTTGATACGCGGGTTTTTAATTCATTGATTTCAATAGAATGGAAATATTATTTGTTTAAAGCCTGAAACCGTCTCTCCCGTGGGAGAGCCATGCTAAAGCATATGCTGACGCACTAATTGGGCCGGTTCATCCGAAATGATCCCACGGGCTCATAGAATTCTCGGCGTGAAACTGTACTTGTATTGTGTTTCGCAGAGTGAGTAAGGATATCGAAGGCCCTTAAAAGTGCCGCTAAAGCGGACTGTGCCGCGGTTGGTCATGGGCGGCGGTTTTCTCTTACCATATAAAACACCCGCTTGTCAGCTATAGAATAAAATGCTGATGCTATCTAGGTGGATATAATATTGTAGTTGAGTTGTATCTAACTGTTGTATAAATGCAAATATAGTTTTAATAGTCTCTAAACTATAAAACTAAGCTCATAAAATAATTAAATTAGATTTTACATATATATTGTAAATATAATTTATAGCTCATAACTTATACTAATCATCATTATGAATATTCAATAGAAATATATATTCTATTGTATTCAATAGAAAAAAAAGGAACTGGAGCAAATCAGCTCTATGCCACTTTATGTCCATGGCATGCAGTTTTGTAGCTACTGTTTTTTTCTGAGTGCAAAAAATTAAGAGAACAGTGCAATGCATGATTGAGCTCATTAATATTTATATAAATTTGTTTAACTAAATATTCACTCCGCCATAACTTTGACGTGACGATTAAATGACTTATATCGAATGCGAATGCTCAAATTGGTGTTAAGGCATCATGAATTGTATTGTTAAAAAACCCATAAAAACAATGTCAGCGATGTTTTTATTAATTATTTTATGAAATTTATTTATTTTTTATTTTGTGATTGTTTATATAATACATACCAAAATATTTAAAGTTATATGAAGCAGGTACATTTCATGGTTATCGTATATGGAGTGTTTGTTGCAACATTGTAACTTTCGAGAAACGTCTATGTAGTTGTAGTAAATACAATAAATCTAAAATGTCCGTTATTTTACCAATTAAATGATCAAGCAGTTTCTTAACATGATATATTTCTAGTAATAATTATTATCTTCTCAACTCTCAATAGTACAGAGGGCTTATAAGTTTATTCTAACGCAACTACTACATTAAGCTCCAATCGTATTTTTCTTTCTATTGTTACAAAAAAAGACGAAAGCCGAAAAATTTAATACTGATAAGGCCTCTGATTGAAGCTTTTGTCAATTTTCAAAAATTTGGCTCAAAAGTAGAAAAATTGAGACATATTAAGAGTAGCTTGGTTTAGTAAAACTGCATGTTTTATGGTAATGTGTACATCGGAGCAGGTAATTCTTATTTGGCAAGAAAATAACGCTCATGGACAATCGCGCCACTGTATGCGTTTTGGTTGTGATGATTAGGCTTCATAATTTCTATCCTCCGATGTCCTCACTCACTCAGCGAAACATACAAATGCCGTCTCACGCTGAGTGTTCTGTGAGTATTTCCAATCGATGGGGCTCTCTCTCATGCACTAATTGTTGAAAAGCAAGCAATGCATACCTCCTAAGTACAGCATAACACCATCCCAAGTGTCCGAATAGCTGTATTCGCGGTTCCCGGTGCTATGCGTTCTATCTTCTTTGTGCTCGCCGCGGCCGAATGCCCGCGTAGGTATGCCATTGCATACCGACCGCTGGCCGCTGACGAAACGGTGGGAACTTGAGGACTTTTTTTTGGTATCTTGATTTTATTTTCGCAGTCTGTAATTGTTTAAACACTCACTTGTTATACATATAGAGAATAGAAAGATCTCCTATACTAAATATGTACACCAAATGATGAAAAAGCTTCATTATGGCGGTCAAAGTTACTCACGAAATTCAATCTAATAGAAGTAAGGTAATGTGAAATAAAATACCAATTGCGTGTTGGGGAGGTTAACGCGTTGACCCGCGTAATAGGGGTGGGGTCGTACTAGTGATGAGCTTCTTCTGTCGATAAAATTAACGAAAGAGGTAAAAATATTTGTGTTAACTTTCTTAATTTATTACACTTAAATCACTGGATATAAAAAAAATAATGACTACTATTAAAGAATAGTCCTAAGAATCTTAAAACATTGACAAATTTTACAGTAATAAAATAAGTATACAAATGAATAAATCCGTTTCATTTAAGTTTTATATATAATTAATATCGCATTAAATGAAAATCCATTGATTTCCATATTAATAGCAATAATATGTTTATTTCATGAGTTTCTTTAATAACTTCATTATGTCACTTCTATTGAAACAATTTACAATAATGTAAGCAGTAATTAATTATATTTCGGTAACTCGTACAGAATACACAATGAAATATGTATTTTCATCTTGCTTTTACAATTTAAATTCATCCTTGAATTTTTAATAAGTTTCGTTTAGCTGCGATACGTCTGATGAAAGCAAACGGTATTAAAAATTCCCATTACCTATTTATGGAGATTCTTTTTGTTTTTTTAATATAAAAGATAATTTAATTAAGACTGTCATAAAAATAACTCGTAAAACTGTTGCCAAATGGGAGTTTTTAATATTATTAAAATTCATCATGGCAAGCATTTTTGGAGAAACTTGTTCTCGACCTTAACAGTTCATGTTTTCCAGCCTGTCACTTATTCAAGTTCACTTGAACAATATCCATAGTACAACACGTGAAATTCATAACCATTGATTAAAATACCGCACAACTAGTTAGCCTTACATAACATTTAATTACCAACGTGGATCCTTCTTAATTGTTATTCTTATCACGTTTTTATTACGTTAATATGGAGTTTATTTTAAGACGAATGTCGATGCGCCTTACGGGACCCAATGAATGTCTCTGACGACGCATTTAATTATCTTAATTATAATTTTAAGTAGAGTTAAAGTGTCCGTGCTAATGTGCCACTTTTGAAGTGCACCGTTTATTTACATCGATCATTTAAAAAGTAAGATATTGTCCTTTTTGTCAATTAAGTATTTAGGAGAAGTTCGAGTTTTTGTTTGTCAAGGTTAAACTCTTAATGATCATTAAAAATAATTATAATTTGAACTATTTCCTTTTGTTTAAAACGATGGCGTGACAGCATTGAGCCAGTGGTGATATATTTATTGAGGTTTGACGCCTTAAATGAAAATATAGGTACATTTAAATTAACCGAAACACGACTATTATACACGTCACTACTTCTCGCCGAGGCTCCGCCCAGGCATGGCCTTCCCTATGCGTGAGAGGTGAAAATTCTGACATTTTCCTAATACAATTTCACAAGTCACACCTAAAAGGTACTTTTCGGTGATTATAAGTGCCTAATAAAACATTATTTTATACTTCGCCGTTAAACTATAACATAAGAACACAAAAGGTAATCAAAATTGTGCCTACCTTCATAAAAGCATTTGTATTTAATAGTAAACAGGATAAGACGGCTACCATCTTAAATATATATACCTGCCTATATATTGTTTCAAATATTTCTATATATTGTTATTTCAATAATAATAGCTGTATGTTATTATGAATGACCTTATGTCCGCTCCGGGGTTTTGCGCTGATAATTATTACAAGGAAAAAATATCTAATACGCCAAGAAAATTACCATGTAGGTAGTTAGATATGACATTTCTACTTCGTTGCATGTGAATAAAAAAAAATAAACACATGTTTTTGACAATACGTTTGGTAAACAGTGGATCTCGTTTGTACTCAATTTAAATCACTCATATCACCTTTATTTAATTATAAATTAAACAAAAAAACACAGTCTTAATAGCGTCGCGCCCGTAGGAAAACCGTACCCACTGAAGCATATATTGACGCACAATTTGGGCTGGCTCGTTCGAAGTGATAACACGTAATCACAGAATGCTCAGCGTGAAACGGTACTTGGACTGAGTTCCGCTGAGTAAGTGAGAATATCGGCGGCCCTTGAAATTATGCCGCTTAAAGCGGCGTAAAAATCCGGCAAAAGAACCAAATTGAACTCTGGCGCGATTGTACATGGGCCGCGGTGTTCTCTTCCATATAGCAGTTCCACCTGCTCCGTTGCCCGCTATAAAATAAAAGAATATTATATAATACTAGAGAATAATTATTAAATTTACTTAAAACTTCGAGAATATTCAAATTGGCTGTATTGTCAACAGGTAAAGATCTGGTTCCAGAACCGAAGAAGCAAATACAAGAAGATGATGAAAGCAGCTCAAGTGGGAGCGCCTCCGCCCAACCTAGGCCTTCCACCTGGAAGTCCACCCAACAACAATCAACTATTACACGGTTAGTACAGTGAAATCTTTTCTTAACTATCCTATATAAGCTACATTATAAAATTGTTATATTTAATTAAGAATTAAATCAAATTGAAGAATTCAAGTATACCGTAAAAATCCCACCCGTGGGGGAGCCATGCAGTATATTCTGCCGCACTAATTGGGCCGGCTCTTTTGAAGTGATACCACGGGCTCACAGAATACTTACTCATCGTGAAACGTTAGCTGTAGTTAAAACTGTACTTCTACCGTGTTTCGCTGAGTGATTAAGATATCGGAGCCCCTAAAAATTGCCGCTTAAGTGGAGTAAAAAGCCGGCAACACAACCAATGCGTGGACTGTGTCCGTGGGTTGTGCGGTGTTCTTTTACTATAAATGAGACACACCTGCTCTGTGATTCGCTATACAAAAAAAACATATACGCTATACATAAAAGAAATGAAATACGACTCCTTTTTGGCTTTGCATCTCTTATGTTAAGATGTAATATTTACCTATATTGGTTTGTAAACTGATTGTTATCAGGTGGCGGTGGTAGCTCGAGTGGATCCCAGCACTCTCCTTCAGCGTACCAGAGTGGGCCCACGCAGGCACATAGTCCTACACCGAGCTCCACGCCCGTATCAGAATTGTCGCCGGGTTTATCCCCAACCGGGACTCCGTGGGATGTAAAGCAGCCTCCACAGCAGTCTTGGGACGTAAAGGTTGGATATGTGAGTGAATCTATTGTACCTACTTACATTTATTCGATCGATCGTTTTATCTTGTTCACGGCACACCATTCAAATTTGTAAGTACACCGTTAATAATACACCGTTAAGTAAGCTCAACCTTTGAGAGCCTCGTAGCTAAATGGTTTTATAAATCTATCACTAAGCGAGAGGTTCGATTCCCTCTCCGAACAAATTGTAATTTAATTTATTCGGTCTTTGATAGGGCTTGACAGTGGCCGAGCGAGTGTGTTGATATTGTCGCACTGCTGTACTAATTTGCCGGCTCGTCCGAAGTGATACCAGTAACTACGGGCTCTCAAAATTGAGAAATTTGTCCTACCTCGCTTATTATAAAACAATAAAGTTTATTTGCAGCCCTCCAACATTAACACAAAGATATATTGTCAGACATATATCTCGTAGAAAATGTGGTAAAATGAAGAAATTGTTTCAGCCGAACGCGGGGCGGTCGCCAGATGGCAGTTGTGATGTTAAACCTCACCAGCAGTCATGGGATCCTAGAGTTGGCTATGTAAGTCCACATACATAAATTTCTTTGCTGTAGGTATATCGTATTATTCTTACGATAAACACGGACAAACTACGTATACTTTAAACTACGTTTTTTTTATTCTATAGCGGACAACGGAGCAGGTAGGTCTCCGATATGGTAAGAGAACACCGCCGCCCATGGACAAACGCAGCACAGTCTGCGCATTGGTTGTGTTGCCGGGGTTTACCGCCGATTTTGATATATAAAAAATACATTTACATACTAATGTATCATTGGAATAAAACTGATATTTATTCTTTGATTATTTCTTTATCGCGTATTTTATAAATTTAAAGTAATAAAATTAGTAGGTACCTATATGAAATTTTGCAGTATTTAAAATGATAAAACTCGTATTTTAAGTTTAACATTGTGCAATTTTGTAGTGAAAAGAACACTTAGAAATGTAGAACGCGTTCTTAGCTATTTTGTTGTAAAAGTTCAAGTGGCTATTTTTCAGTAGTGTTTTCAAATTACAAGATTTTCTCGAAATGAATGTAGCTATTATAGTTCGCCATGACACAACAACAAATTTTTATGTGATTAATCTTCGCGACACAAAACACGCAACCTTTTAAATGTGTTCTGATTCAGGAAATACTATTTCTACACTTATTTATTTAAAAATAAATTAAACTAATTAGTAAACTATTAATGCTGATAATTAGATATATATAGCATGGAATTTTGTAATGCCATCTGAAAGAGAAGTAAGAAAAGACTGTAGATTTTACTCAAAGAAAACATCTCTTTATTTTTGAAAAGAAAGGAAACTCTTTTTTATAGTACAGCGGACAACGGAGCAGGTGGGTCTCCTATATGGTAAGAGAACACCGCCACCCATGGACAACCGCGCCACACTCCGCGCATTGTCAGCTTTTTACGCAACTTAAGCGGCAATTTTTGGGTGTCCGATATCCTTACTCACTCTGCGAAACACAGTACAAGAAGCGTTTAACGCTGAATATTCTGTGAGCCCGTGGTATCACTTTGGACGAACCGGCCCAATTAGTGCGTCAGCATATGCTTCAGCATGCTCTCCCATGGAAACAGATTCAGATTTTTCTACTAGGATTTTACAACTAGAAATGAATTCGTTAGAAGAATAAATTTGTGTATCCAAGAAAATGGTGTCCATTTTGAACAATTATTTAGTTAGTTTACCATTTTTTGTCAATAATTAAAATAATTTATGATTTCTTTGTTTCCCTTTCATTTTAGTCGGTTCTATTACTGCGTGCGGAAGCAAGTTTTTAAAAATGTTTGAATGCAGTTTTCTTTCTTTCAAAAAATAAAAGAATGTTTTCTTTCTACAATATTAGTTTTCTATCTATAGTATTTAGAATATCCCCTTATAAATAAAATATGTTGTATAACATTAGTTACCGATCAATGCGTATTATTAGGGCGCGCCCAGCGGGCCATGGGACATGAAGGGTGCGCACGCACATGCGCTGCACCATCAGGCGGCACCACAACCGCACCCACCCTACGTGCCGCAGTACTCTTGGTACCAGCCCGAGGCCAATCCTGGATTACTAACGTAAGAATTTCCTTTTCTTGTATAAACCCCGCAATAAGTAAAAGATAATAAAGACGTACTGAAACTTTTGACTGGCATAAGATCACCGAAGTTAAAGTAATTCGTTTCGTAACCATTGTAAATTTGGCGATAAGTTACACCCTATGAGTTTATTGTAGGTTCTTCTCATAGAGGTACTATCTTACTCATCTTTCGTACCAATGGTTGCTTCACTATTGTAAATTCACTTGTAAAAGTGCTACTTATGGGGTCTATTAATAGATGCTTTTGAATTGAGTTGAGTTGAATTAGTTTTGAACATTGCATAAACAAATTAATGATAGTTTAAAAGAAGTTATTGTTAATAATACTGGGAATTGGGAAGATTAAAATTGCTATTGTAACCATTATAACATATAACGAAATCACTCTGACATACCTACTTTTATTTTGTAAGTAGTAAAATAGATGAATTATTGTTTACAGTGAAAACAGCATAGCCCTCTTTCATCGGATGGGCCTGAGGAGCCAATTTTTAGGACCAAATGAACAAAACTATGACAGCTGAAGTTCTATATAGACCTATAACTATCGAACTGGCAGACATGAGGTCGTAACTGATAAACCAAGACTCCTGCAGTATATTTAATTAATTTAATGAAACTATCATTTTATGTTATTATTTTTAAATTCTATTTATGATTTTAAAAAAATCTTAATTTGGAAAAAATACATAAATTAGCCATGGATTACAGTTACACTATATCGTTTGCCATTTCATCATGATTGTTATTAAAGTCACCCCCACTAAGTGGCTTTGTTGTTTTTTATGTTTGATGTGACAAAATTTAACATCAATAATATCAGAGATGAAATATGTTTCATACCAGGATTCCAATGGCTACGCAAAAATATTCTTTTCCAACAGAAATATTGTGATAATTAACTGAAAAAGCGTGATCCAGTCTCCACGGAAGCACATAATGTTCCCCAAATGCAAGACCAAGACCAAGACCGCTTAATTTTAGCAAGAACAAGACTGACCGTGTAAGACTTGAGCAAGAACAACAAGCCTGTTGACTCTTGTGTCTTGCAGCTATTTTTTGGCAGTGATTTTTTGGAATTTCTCATTAAATCTAAACATATTCTATAAATCTGGTTGGTCTTTACTACGGCCGCATAGCCATAGCAATTAATTAGCATTAATTCAACCTCAAAATGTTCCTATTCTGATAGGAACATTTTGATTAGGTTGAAGGTCTTCAGATCTTAGGTTTTCTAAGATCTGAAGTAAACTTTAATAAATATAAGACCAAGACTGGCTTTAAGTCTTGCATTTGGGCAACACTAGAAGCACATACAGTGACACTTTGACATGCTGAAATGAAACCAATATTTATCAAGATTGGGAGTCTTATTCTTTACTTCAGTTAAACTAACATTTTTTATGTTTTATTATAATATTGGTTGATATGACAACCATTCCCCTACCTCATATTATATCTTGTTATATAATTGAGTAGTTAACATTTATAAACTGAATGAGTTATATTTTGTCACATCGAGTTAGTGATATTCTTATCGCTAATTTCAATCACCTTTTTACAAGTAAAAACTAGCACTATGACTCTACTAGCATACTAGGCAGCAGGCTACTTACTGAAAAAGAAAGTAGAACCATATCATCCGTCTTTCTGAAGACACCATTACTGATTTAAACAGAAGAAATATTTAAAGATCTCGGTTTACTTTTTATAAACTATATCGTAATACAATATTAAAAATATTATTGAAATTAGTGATTGGAATAAATCCAAACGTTTACAATGGCACTATATCAAAGAAAGTATTTCATTCCACCGTGATTTGACTGGAGACCTAGCAGTCAAATCCTGATAATAAATAGACTTATCAATTTTCAGTGTGATTTCAAAGTTAGACATTGACAGACCGCCATTCGTTCATTCTTGCTCAGCCTTGTTTATCAAATTATATTAATTTGAACAATTATTTGTCAACAGGGTCTGGCCTGCGGTCTAACATCGCTGGGTTAAAGAAAAGAATGAGAGAATCAAAAAGTTTCCCCTAGTGGAAACCACACAACCAACTTTTGTATTATAAATTGAATAGAATTGATTGCCACAGATTATGTATGCCATTGTAATCGTTTTATAAACAGGCAATGTTTAAATGTATACTTTATATTATTTTATTAGGCGTGCAATAATGTACATATTAATATTAAACCCCATTCCTTCATGAATTTATTTTACATTCATTAAATTATGTATTTTTTAATAAGTATCACTGATGCCTCTGCGCCTGACTGGGTCACGCACCGAAGCTTCCGGGTTTGAATCCCTGGGAAACAAGTGAACGTTCTGATAGGCTATGCACAGCAGCGCCTCTGATGAAAATGATCACACATGCAGAAATTATATTATAAACTGGAATCCCAATAGATAACTCCATTTTTGGATTGAAGAATTCTTGAAGACCAAATCGCTGCAATGTAAACATGAGTTTAATCAAATTTTATCGCACCCTTTTTTTAAAAAGTTAACCTTACTTTAAATGAAATACTTCTAAGCTTTAAAACATTCCTAAATGCTAAGACGTTAATAAGTATTCTGTATTAGAAAATATAGAAAACTAAAATGTCGAGTAACTAAAAAAAACCAGAAAGTCTAAATTAAATTATTTACAGCGTTTCAATCGGTTGAACCATGAGACTGCCAAAAGGAAGCCACTTTCAGGATTTATTAACGTTTTAATATGTTAGCTTTATTTATTAATGAAACAGAAAAACAAACCATTCTGTTGTGATATAATAATTATAAGCTATTCCTTGTGAAATTATGTGAACTACAGTTAATTTGGGCAACATGGTAACAAAAAGTCGTGTAAATTATACACAATTGTAATTTTAAAATTTTAATATCATAGACAAATGTTTTGATTTGAGACAATATTTTTAGGAAAACTGTCAAAGTTAATGAATATGGCGCGTGTGTACCCGTGGTGGCATTTTTTTCATATATATATTGAACATGCTATCGAATATTGCATTCCTACGCTGAAATATCAATTCTGAAATATGCCAAAGTCATGTTGCCTAATGTAGTATATTTTCAAGCTAAAACTTGTGCTTTGAATGCAATGATATACAAAACATGTTTTGTGTTTCTATTAATTTTAATACTAAAATCAATTCAATTATTGTTTAATTTAGTATGTATTTAAACATAAATGATAAAATATTTAGCGAATTTCAGTTGAAATAATTGAATTGATTTCAGTGGCTGGGTCTATACGGGAAGAATTGTAAATATTTTTTGTAAAATATAGAAATATACATGTAACGTTAGATAGATTAATTACTTCATAATTACAATGTATTATAAGGAAAGTGGAACTAAGAAAAAGTGAATTAATTTTTTTTTGTCAAATAAAAATGGAAAATATTGATTTTGTGTTTTATTTTAAATCAGACAATATAAAAATATATGTGAGTGTATCTAATCTAATCGCGCAGCGTGGGACGACCACAAGGTCGACATACGACCTTAGAAGGTCGCCGGAAGAGGGTGGATGCAGGTCGCCTCCGACAGGTTTGCATCGTGGTCCAAAGGGGAGGCCTATGTCCAGCAGTGGATGTCTTACGGCTGAAATGAGTATGTAATAGTCGATGAACAAGATTTATGTAAGTGAATAATAAATAAAAACTACTAAAACAGAACTGAAAAGGGCTTTGAATGCAAGTAGAAATAAAAAAATAATCTAATTCCATTAACTGGAATGGAGAGAGCATCAAACTAATTAATAGTTTAGGAGTACTAAGTAGTTAACTATGAATGGCGTCACAATTTGTTTACCGTATGCCACTCAGCTCGTGTTCAGTGAAATAGAGTAGATTTCCAAACAAAAATTGATTTTTTGAATTAATTACAAATATCACAAAGCCCTCATGCTTATAATAAAATCTACATAATTCCATAAACACTCAACACAGCATTCTATCTTGCCTATATAACCTATGTATATAAAAATAAAATAATCTCTACAATGTTTGTTGGATATTTTATCGCGTATCATAGAATAAATACGGCCTCCTGAACTACTTGATAAACATTACAACAAAATAACACCGGTGGGAGAGCCATGCTGTAACATTTACTGACGCACTAATTGGGCCGGCTCGTCCGAAGTGATACCACGGACTCACAGAATACTCAGCGTTAAACGGTACTTGTGCTGTGTTTTGCAGAGTGAGTGAGGATATAGGAGGCTCTTAAAAGTGCCGCTTAAGCGGAGTAACAAGCGTCACAACCAACGCCGTGACTGCGGCGCGGTTGATCATGGAGGGCGCTGTTCTCCAACCATATAGGAGACCCACTTGGATCGTTGTCGGCTAACAAAAGACATAACAAAATTGGTTGAGTGTAAAAAGCTAACACGCAGATCTACTGTAGTCTGTAACAAATAATCTGATTTGATAACATGATTTTTTATGATTTTTATCCGTGGCAATGATTTAAAGTAAGAGTAACAATTTAGTGCTACTTCTGGATGAGTTATTTCTGGGCAACCAACTGACGGTGACATGCGAATGAACAAGTCTACTTGGGTATCATGACATCAACAAAGTGAAGGCTTAGCTACGCCTATACAAAATACTCGAAATTATATATAAGATAGTCGATTTTGGTCATTTTAAATGCTATATATGAAATAAAATTTCCTCGATTACATATTCGTAGCAGAAAAAATCAATTAGGATCACAAATAATAATGAAGCGTTGTGACTAAAACTTTGAAAAAAATTTTTTTATGGAAACTGTGAGCAGGACCTTGGATAAGCTATCCTCCGCCCATGGCCATCCTTAGCTCTTGCAGAGCCACGGGTGCATTGCCGTCCTTGAACTCTTTTTTTGATGGTCTTTAAGTCGTATTGGTTTGGAAATTACTACTCTATACTATATTTTACTCACTTATGATATAATGTATACTGTACTTTGATATATTCCTAATAATAAAAATAAACTCGAGATACCTACTATGAAAGCTACGTGATTGTACTAGCTACTTCAATAACATTGGTAGTCTCTTACTGGTTTCGAATCCTGTAAAAACAAGACCAAATATTCTGTAACAATAAAAATTCTATAAAAGAGACGTGAGAGCTATACAATGGTCCATTTGCATTATTTAAAAAAAATAGAGCCTAAAAATAATAGGATAAACTATGTTTATTTTATTATATAGTGGACAACGGAGCAGGTGGGTCTTCTATATGGTAAAAAAACACAACCGACCATGGACAACCGCGCCAAAGTCTACTGATTGGTTGTGTTGTCGGCATTATACGCAGCTTAAGCGGCACTTACAGGGCTTCCGATAACCTCACTCACTCTCAGCTAAACATAGTAGAAGTAGGTACCGTACAAGTGAAACTACCATTTCATGCTGAAAATTTACTCTATTAGATTGT
Organism: Delias oraia; assembly: GCA_018230265.1. NCBI lineage: Eukaryota > Metazoa > Arthropoda > Insecta > Lepidoptera > Pieridae > Delias > Delias oraia. Next base: position 17,605 of record DWCF01001032.1, read on the forward strand.
CGCTCCGAAGCCGCTAATCACAACCGACATCCGTATGTTAAATATAGCAACCATGCCTCCAGCGAGGTACATAGCATTGCATAATAAGACATACTATAAAAAACAGCAATTTCTTATTGCTAATTTGCATACCAAATACCTGAGTCTCCTCATACCATTTTAGTTTGAAATGCAAATTAAGCGAAGTGCACACAAATGCAAACAGTTTAAAGTATTTTACTTTTTCTATAATTACTTATTGTCTTTGCCATTTAGAAAAACCATTATGTCCAGTTATGACAGTTGAATACATAGGAGGAAAGATCAATCGTCTTACTTTGCTAATTTCGAACCGGTTCATGTGTAATAAATGTAAGCTAACAATTTTTTTCCATCTTCTTAAAGTAATAATAAGTTACATAAACGGACCTTAAGCCTAGTAAATAATTATCTACTATTATGAATTTTCTTCTAAGTAAAATCGACAAAGATGAATTCATAAATTAACATAAAAAATGGGAATAATATCATTAATAAAATCGAAATTTTTTAAGTTTCATTTAAAAACAGACTTAACGTAAAAGTTTTAAATATTTAACTATGCCATTACTCTATTCCAAATGCTAACATTATAGAATCACAATCGATATAGCAAATGCAAAAACTTAAAGCATTTCAAAACATGGTGGAACAGTCATTATTCTGAATATTGTTTAGAAACCTTTTTTCAAACCTATAAAACTGATATTCGTTTAGGACGAAACACTGGAACACTTTTAATGAACTTTAATACACTTTGTTTAGCTATATAGCCTATAGATTATAGTAAATCTCTGAGTTTGGCATTTATTTGATCTAATTATTAAACATTCTGTCTCTGTCTCGTTTATGTGCATTTTTGAGAAAAATCTGTTTTTTGCAAATTATAAGCTAGAGTGAAGGTATATAAGCAATGTTAATTTCTATTTTCGGTTAGAACAAATTAATTATACGAGTATTCAACTTCGGTGATGGACCGTATTGGAAAATACTTTATTATAAAAGTACTTAATATTTTATTTAAGTTATTTCTTTGCACGTAAAAAAGAATCTGAATAATTTATAATGAAACAGGCCATGTCAAAAAGCAAGCTTTATAGACAATACCGTAGGCACTAGCCACCTTTGTTAAGGATCGACAAACATCAATTAAACATTTTAAGATAAGATATTTCTCATCCAGTTAAAGTTGTACTAAAATTTAAAAAGTGTAGTTCTATCCTCAGTTTTATTTACCCATTATATTAGGCATTACATTATTAGTAGTGCGTCATTGTACCCGAGACCCTAGACACAGTAAATGTTATTCAAATAAGCTTTTTTTACTTCCATGTGATTTATATGGGCAAGCTTGAAGGAAGATCTCTATTACAGAAAGAAGTCGTTACTGTAGGTTAAATAGAAAAAATATAGGCTAGGTACACTTTTAAACAAATTAAATCGGACTGAATATGTAAATAAGGTATTTCCTGGTGCAAAAAAAATTATATATCCTTTAAACCTTTTTTACTTTATTGCGTTTAACAACATGTATTAATTTACATTTTAAAATATAATTAATAAATACGTAGTTAATTATTAATATGATTATTATCTACAACTATTAATTGATTCTCAGTTACAATGAATTCTAAAGAAGTTCCTAAAAAGAAGGTTACATTTTTTATATCGTCTTTATTTTTTAATCTATATGTTTTCTTTTATTCTGTGATAATTACTTTGGTTTACCGGTTCTAGTCCTTTACAAGCTTTTTAAGTTCTTTTCAAGTCAACGGTAAAAATTTTACTTATGTTTTATGACGAATTTCTATCACATAACAATTTATTTTTCACGGAGCTACATCATTTAAGTTAAATTGTCCACATAATTCGTGTTTCACTAACGAAATTGTAATTCCATAATTTATTTATGATTATTTTATACAAGAACATAAAAACAGATTTGTTAGAAAATATTATAAAACACGATGTGTTGGTTGTTAATGCCGCCTAAACTTCTGCGTCTGGCATAGCTTTGGCTTTAAGATGTTGCCATGTTGACTCACTTTTGGCTAATACGTAATTAAGCAAAAGAAATTACATATTGACGTTCGGTTGACAGAAATTGCAAGATGTCCGCCTGAGCTGCCCGCGCAAAACGCCTCATAATTAAAATGGCGATCAGCAGCCAATAATTATCTGCCTTTATTGAAACGTAGTGCAGATGGTGTGGGGTTTTTTGTACCGCGGTCTGGTGCAAAGGGATTTTTGTTTTTACCGGGTTGTAGATAACCTGGTTGACTTACTAGTTACTGACTGAGTAAGTGTGGAGTTAGGACAATATTTCCAAAATACATTCCCTCTTGTGCTTAATATACGTTAATATTTATAATAAATTATTTTAAATATGTACTATTAAAAATTTAATAGAAAATAGCTTGACCTCATAAATAGAAAAATACTTACAACATTTTATTAAAAAGTTTTACATTTTTTTGTCGTAGTTACATGAATTCGCATTTGGTTTCAAAATCTTTTCTATTCCCTAAATAAACATTCACGTACTGATTTAAAAAATCTTTTATTTTCCAATACATCGTAAAATCAAAATAAAATTTGAAAGCTTCAAAGTTTAATCTCAAATATTTGAAAGCAATTTATTACAACTGGTTTGAAAAGGTCGTTCAATAATAAATATGTTGGCGGGAGAAAAAATGACATATTGACGGTCAAATTAGTTGTGTCCCCGTTAATAGACGCATAATATATCTGTCAGTTTTATATTTTAAAGATTTACTACTAGTTTACTGTTACTAGCTTGTACTAAGTAATTCTACAATTTTACTTTATTTTTATTGTTTATGCTTAAAATCTTACCAAAACCTCCAAAATACACCATTTCAAAACATAAAATATAAAATAGTGCTGTTGTTACGATGGCACCAAAACTCCTCCGTTACATATATTTCTAGTTTTTTTTCTAGTACCTATCAACCACAGATAATAAAATATATGCATGAAAAGTCTGCATAAGCCGACGACCACCTTCCTCCTATAATATTTACCTACACTCAAATTGATAGAACCTTAACCATAGGTCCATATAGCCTCATTTAATAAATATTTATAATATCCTTCTAATATTATTTAAACTTTATATAATTTAATTATATTCTCGAGTTCAGTTTTGTTTTTGCAACAACAAATTCACTTCGTTGTGAGATTGAGAGAAAATGTAAGACATTATTTCGAGTAAGACCACGTTGATTAGGGGGCTAGAAGGACGTTAAAGAAATTTACCAAGTTTTTGCGTTATAAAACATGCGTCGCGATCCCACGCCCATATCGCCGAAAGTGTCACATTTTAAAAAACACTACAAGAGGGAATCGAACCCCCGTTCATTGAGCGCAGGAAGTGCCCGCCCACGGAACCCTTTTAAAAAATAATAAAAAGGCCTCAGGAACTAAGGGACAAAGGAAAAAAACGTATTTTTGACATCTGCTTTAAGTCTCATAATAAAGTTTTATTGATACTAACTTAGTTTCCATTTCACATTCATTGCTCAGTAGATTTTGCTATAGTTTTAACAATTTTGAGCATGGCTTTTAGTCTTATAAAGAAAAGTTAAAATAGACAACGCCTTTTGCATAACATACATAACATATTTTCTATTCTAATTACATATTATGTTAAATTGTAAAAGCTCTCTGATGAGCCTTGGTTCCATTCGTAATTTTTGGTTTTGGGTGAGTGGTCTAAGAAGTTTCGGTCACAAACGAACAACCTTGGGCTTATACAACCATGGGAGAGCCATGTTAAAGCATACGCTCACGCACTAATTGGTCCAGCTCGTTTAAAGTGATAGATATCACGGACTCATAGAACTATCAAAGTGAAATGGGAGTTTTATTTGAATCGTCTACTGTGTTTCGGTGCGTAAGTGAGAATTTCACTAATAAAAGTACTTATTAAAAGCCGGCAACTCATCCAATGAGTGGAGTGGGGCGTGGCTGTCCATGGGCGGCGGTGTTCTTGTTGTTTTAAATTTCTATAATATGTATTTAAAAATCTCGGTAGTCCTACGGATATTATAAATACTATTTCAATTTCTATGGTTTACTTTAATTGTATGTGGATCACTAAAAGCCAGCATGCCTCTGCCGAGGCTACAAAGAATTATTTTGTGTAAAAACCTCAAGAAATACTGAGAGTTGAGCGGCGACCTCAAAGCGAGCCGTGGACTTGATGTGTGAAATAAGATTTGAAACTTAATGGAGAAGGCTTTTCGTACTGAGACTTATTTGACAAGGCTAATTTCGCTATTTTTTTATTAAAAACAGAGACGGTACTTTTGAAAGTACCTATTAATCGTTGAAATAATAAAAGTAACACGATTATATTACAAATTTTCTATCTAAACATGAATTTAGGAACTGTTTCCTTTTATTTAAACGCTAATTACTAAATCGGTTTTTACTCACTTTTTGCTTCAAGTATTTTTTTAATGTCTTAGAAAACAAAAGAAAGAGCACTGGTATTGGTCATCTATAATTTGTTGAATTTTAATTTTCTAGGAAAAATTTTCTAGAAAAATCTTAAAAGTTTTTCCTAATTTATAATGACCAATGAGCCTTTTAATTAAATAACAAACAAATCGTCTTGGAAAATGTGTACTTAAAATAAATACAAACAACTCCGAATTTCTTGCTCTGGGCGCAGTACTAACTCGGCTTGATCTTTACGTCACAATAAATTTTATAGCTCAGACTCACGGCCTAAAATTAAGTACTTCTAGACTAAGTTACTACTCTCTGCTATGTACTTACCGATATGACATATGACTGTAGCCATTGGCGCAGATATCGCTTACGAAATAATACCCTCCCGGTTTTCTTATTATATTGCGGACAACGGGGCAGGTGAGTCTCCTATACATATGGTAAGAGAACACCGCTACCCATGAACAACCGCGGCACAGTCCGCGCATTGTTTGTGTCGCTGGCATATTTCGCCGCTTAAGCGGCACCTTTAAGGGCCTCCGATATCCTCACTAACTCTGAAACACAGTAAAAGTATTCTGTAAGCTCGTGGTATCACTTCGGACGAGCATTCCCAATTAGTGCGTCAGTACTTTACGTACAGTATTTTAAACAAATGCGCTTCTCTCTATATAACGATATTAGCTATTCTATAACGATGAAAACCCTTGGATGTCGTTACATGGAGAGTCTACTGTATTAAATATAGGGATTTGTATTGTGCATTTTCTCTTATGGTGATATGAAAAAAAACTTCAAACAACAGATTTCAATATGAAAAGTAATGGCACGAGCGACGGTCATTATTTGTAACCCAATAGCGTAAAATTAAGCTAACAAAACGTGTAACGGCACGCGTCACATGACACTTAAATTGGCCGCCATCTTGTTTTACCTTCCGTTATTATTCGAAATTCAAAATTCGCAACTGTTGTCTTATAAACATTTTAGTTACGATGCGTAGCTTTGCATTAGGCAAGTAAATAAAGAAATAAAATTAAAACATTTAACGAAAAAAGCTACAAAACTTAAATAAACTATATAACCTGTAGGAAATTAACTGTTAGTATGTTAATAAATAATTAAGGAGTTAATAAAGGGAAAGTTAAAAATTCATAAAAAAATATTGAATATACAATTGATGACAAATATTTTAATGAAAATGCGTCAATCAGGGTTGCAAGTGCACATGCTGTGTTTGATTGGTAAATTACATTCATTTTAGACGCTGGCAACCCTCCCGTGGATCTACAAATAAGTTAATTAAGGCATAATAGATTTGTTTGGATTTCATATTGAGTAAAATATGCCCTTAATAATCTTGACTGCGTGATATGAAGTTGTATAATGTGTTATATTTTATTTAACTTGAAAGTTTAAAAGTTGTTACAAATCTCAGACCAAAGTTTGTGTATTTTATGAGAATGGGTTTGATACTTCACCCAAACGTAACACTTATATGAAGTAATTAATGTGATATTTTGCACTTGGTCTTCGTGTTTAATTCTGTTTGTGGATGAAACGAAAGTCCAATTGTATAAGGTCAGCAACGCAACCGTGACTCAACAGGCTGAAAGGGCTGCAGTGATGGTCACTGGGTCGATGGGCGTAAGACCGCTTGTCCTAGGTGAGCCTTCTGCTTTTTTGCCACTAATTATATTTAGAAAAAAATTATAAAGTCAAAAAAAGTAGCGAAAGCAATATTAAATAATAAATTTAATAAATATGTTGTTCTAAAATTCTAAAACACATAAGATATATTACAATCTATAAAGTTGTTTATTTCATTTTTGTATTAGTCTTGGCTCTGGACTGGTATTCCTGCAGAATGGTGTTTGTCAAGAATCGCGCTTTTTGCAATGGCCACACCCAGGAAGGAAGGTGTAGAGTTGCCATTGTGTGATCCGCTTTATACCTAGCATAATAGCGATTGTATCTTAAGATGTTTGGTGACTTTTTTGTATGGTTTGTTGAGAAGGATAAAGTGATTAAATCGTTTTTGAATTAAACCTCGCCTATCAGTAGGAAAATACGTCTAAAACTTAACAATTAATGTTTAAAAATTCACTAACTATAATTCTACTCGTTTATTTTTTATTATTACTTTCAGTTTATTATGGCGTAGCGGACAACGGAGCAGGTGAGCCTCCTATATGGAAAGAGAACATCGCCGTCCATGGACAACCGCGCCACAATCCACGCATTGGTTGTGTTGCCAGCTTTTTACGCCGCTTAAACGGCTTTTTCAAGGGCCTTCGGTTTCCTCATTCACTCAATAAAACACAGTATCAAGTACAGCTACCGTTTCACGCTGAGTATTCCGTGAACCTGTTGTATCACTTCGGACGAGCCGGCTCAATTAATGCATCAGCTTATGCTTCTCCCACGGGATGATAAATTCTGTTAAAATAAAGAGTTTTTATGAATAACAGTTACAAACTATGGCAGATCTGATAATAGTTCGGATGAATAATTCCGAATAAGGTAGTTAAATAAATATCCTATAACAATAAAGGATTTGCTTTAGAGAAAAAGCATTTTTCACACTAAGTCATTAAGTAAGGCAGGGTGCACACTGGATTACGAGATGTCCCAGAAGCGGGACATAATAAAACATTAGTGCCACTGCATTATACCGGCCGCACAAAAAGACTAACGGTGAACTTGTGAAGCAGGAGCGATAGCGATTTAAGGTACCAAGCGATTTTTCGAAAGTTTTATCCAATAATGTTTTATTAAATCTAAAGATTCTTATAGGTGATTAGTGGTTTTTTTTGTAAAAATCAAAACCTGCTTTTATTCTCTTTCAATTACATGAAAGATGAACTAATGTAAATTAAATATATTCTGAAGAATGTTCTTTAGAAAAAAAAATGGATAATATAAAGAATGTTCTTTTTCATTTTCAGGTGAATATTCGTAATTTGACATTATAAGTCAAAATTGAGGTTTTGAATCGTGTTTTTAGTTAAAAATAATTTTCATCAATTACTGGCATGAACATAATAATTTTGATAAAAAATTTAAGTCTAATTTATTCTTAGTAGTAATATTAGTACAGTATAATAAGAAATTTAGTAGTATACTAGGTATATTTTCGCTTTTAAAACCCGCTAACTTCTCCTATTCTGTGGACATAAGCCGGTGTTCACACGTCCCCCGCTGAGCACATTAGCAGTTGATAAGCCGGCGCCCCGCTGTCTCTTTGTGACCTGAGCCTAAACGGGACGTACCACTTTGTTTGCGACTACCCTTACCTGTATCTTCCATAAGTATAAACAAAACTTTATTGCATTGACAAGATAAACTTTATAAATATAATATTTATTATTTCCTCGCAATATTTAGTTTATTACGCATTTTTATAAGTATGCTAGCTGTGTTGTCATATGGCAATTTACGATCAAAGTAAAACATATATCTCTCTAGTCTCTATATAATAGAAGCCAAATACAAACATAACTACAACATTTTTAAAGCTGTTAATGGTATATCTTAATGTAATAACTTGTATCTTCAAGTTTTTTTATATTATAGCGGACAACGGAGCAGCTGGGTCTCCTATATGTTAAAAGCACACCTCCGCCCATGGACAATCGCGCCACAGTCAGCGCATTGATTGTGTTTCCAGCTTATTACGCCACTTAAGCGGTATTTTTTAAGGTCTTTATTTTAACACCTCCAATACCCTCACTCACTCAGCGAAACACAGTAGAGGCACCGTTTCAAGTACAACTACTAATTCACGCAGAGTATTCTGTGTCTTCTAGAGCCGGAGAGTTTTTAATTTTTTCCGATACGCTGTTATAAAATGTAGTACTTGTTTAAATTGATTTAACTTATAAGAGCATAATTATAAGGTATTCATGGAAGTCCAAGGGAAGGATTGATGATGATGATGAGAGCATCATGTAAATTTGATAAAAATATTAACAGAAAGAATGCACTGAAAGTTGCACCACCATACTGTGTTTTATTCTTACAAATGCATATATATTGAAAGTTAATATCAGTGTCTTTACTAAATAAAAATAAAGATTGCGGTTTTTAGCGTTGAGTAAGCAATACTTGTAAATATGCGAATCTCCCATCGTGTCCCCGGAATAGCGCGAACAAAAACGCAGAAGCCTTTCCGCCTGCGCGGACGCATTAATTTACTTTTGATGGATCTTTTGATATCGAAATCTCTTTTTTGCCCAACGCCGCCCGAAACGAAACGATTTGATTGTGACATGTTCCACTTGGGACTTTTAATTAGGTACCTTCCATACTAGGATTTTATTTGCTGTGTCCATATTAAAATAATTAATATGCTCCATTTAAAGTAAGGGTACTTACTAGCAAGCCGGCTCAGATTCGCAAAGCCTTACCGCAGCCCATACCTACCGCCGCGAGAAGATATTTTAAGCTTCCTATAGATCATATATTTTATAGTATTATAGACAACAGAGAAGGTGGATATGGTAAGAAAACACCCCTGCCCCGTGGTTTTGTTTTGGTTTTTATTTTGGTTGTGTTACCGGGTTATTACGCCGCATAAGCGGCAAAATTTCAAGGGCCACTGATATCCTCACTCACTCAACTAAACACATCACAAATTATGTTTCACGCGAACTATTATGTGAGCTTGTGATGTTACTTCAGACAAGCCGGCTCTATTTGTTCATCAACATGACTCTCCCACGTGTACAAATTTATTAGCACTTTTAAAATTCATAATATTGTATGTGTGTAAGGTTATCGGAGACCTACAAAGTTATACCGCTTAAATGGCTTAAAAAGCAAAGCGTGGATGTCTCACCAACTCGCATAAGATTACGCAAAGCCTGTCTCGTCCACTACGCTAATTGCAGATCAATCATTATAAGATAGGGCGGATATAGTGTAAAACCACTAAGTGTACATATGGATCCAAAGGGATCCACGGGAGACTCGACGGGGTTTAAATTTTGTTTTTTTTTTAAATTAATGTGCTTTCTATAGTGAAGCACTAAAATGTTGATATCTTGATTTCTCCTATTATCAAAATCAAACTCAATCAAGCAATCAATTATAACCTATATTTTTCGAAATGTGTTAGCTCGTCATAGAAACCTTTATATTAAAGATCTAATTTTTACCTTTTTTCACGATTTAGAAATTCAGATCCAGCAAAACTTTGAAAGTCTATTGAACAAATGTTTCGGAACCACTTATTTAAATAGTTAATTTTTCCTCCAATAAACTTATTAAAGTATTAAGCATAATTTTATTAAAAAGTTAGTTTTAAATAAGAATTTATTTATTCAATGAAACCACTGAAGAGTGTTGTTAAACATAGATTGTAACAGGTAAAAGTGGAGTTGACCAAGGGAAGGTCACTTTTTACAGGAATTCAATATAATAAGTGTAGTAAACAAGAAACAATGGGATTTACCCGTGTTTCTTTGACTCTAATGGAACATTTGGGTTTGATGTGTGACTCCGGTAGCTTAATTTTCATATTGCGAATATAATGACGTGGAAGGTGAAGGACAAAAGACGTTTTTTATAATATTTAGAGTGAGGAAGTCCTAATACACCCGTAGCATTAACTCCTTCGTCATTCTTATACTAAGAAAATCATTATTTAAATTGATTCAGTAGTGAGAAAAAGGCTGGTACAATATGTGAAAGAAACTCTATATTAAAGTATTTAAATTAATAAATTAATACTATCGTATCATTTTCATTTATGTAAGTTGATCTTGCATATAGCTCAAGTTTTCGTATAAGTATGTATAATTAATGAAATAACTGTATATTAATGTATTAATAATAAATTTATTTAAAAAATACTACACTTTGCCAAATTTTTATTTATTTTATGGTAGGTATATAGCTTACAACGGATTATTAGGTGGGTCTCCTGTATCATATTATCCATTGACAACTGCGCCACATACTGCTCATTGGTTGTGTCGCCAGCTTTTTACGCCACTTTAGCGGCATTTTATGGACCTCCGATAACTTCACTCACTCAGCGAAACACAGTAGAAGCACCGTTTTAAGTACAACTACCATTTCACACTAAGTACTCTGTGAACCCGTGGTATCACTTCCAACGAGCAGGACAAACACTCAAAAAACTGTGCCTATTGACGTTATAGAATATACAGATATTCCCCGAGGGAGAGCCATGCCGAAGCATATGGGGACGCACTAATTGGGCCGGCTCGTCCGTAATGATACCACGAGCTCACAGAATGCTCAACGTGAAACAGTACTTGTACTGTGTTTCGCTGAGTATGTGAGGATATCGGAGGCCCTTAAAAATGCCGCTTGAGTGGTGTTAACTGGCAATACGACCAATGCGCAGACTGAAACATGGTTGTCCATGGGGGGCGGTGACTACTTACCAAAGAGGAGACCCGCCTGTTCGGTTCCTTGCTTCATCATAAAAATGTAACCTTTATTATGGCCTAGAATAACGATGTCTGCTACGACAAAAACTACACAGCAGGTCAGTCAGCATATCAGAAAAGTAAAAAGTTTTATTAATATAACTACAAAACAAAAACACCTATATTTACAGCTTATATTTAAATCCGGGGTTGCCCCCTTTTTCACCTAATATAACTGAGTTATAATGTCACTGTCTCTGCCCATTTGAAAATTGATAGAAAATTATACATTTTTTTTAAATATACCTATAGAGAATGTAATAATGCATGAAAAACTAACCAAATCAACCAAAACCGAGTGATTTAGATGTATTAGGAGTAAATCATGAGACGTTATAAGGAATTTACACTTCCATATAAGTGCAATTCAGGTAGGTAAGTGCTTTGTGCTTATTCAGTGCTTGAATGAACCTAACTAAATGTAACGCGGTAGTCTAGGTAGATAGGTACTCAGATGCATGAATCAAAATTGTAACCATAGAATAAATATAATAGCTGTCCATGCGATTATATTTATTTCACAGAATCTGTCATAATCTGTTAATATCTGTACTGACGTGTACAAAAATATGAATATTTATTTCTATAAAATAAATATAGTAGTCTTCTTTGTTCAATTAATCAACGAGAAATCTTTAAAATAATAATTATGGTATCTTCCTTTCTTATTTTAATTTGGTTATTTATATTAATATAATATTGAATATTTTATTATTATATTATACTATTAACTATATTGTTTGAAATAAAAAGAATTATAAAATTTATTTGTTATTAATAATATAAAATTCTTGGATTAAATATGTATTTTCTATTTTTTTATTGATATGATATTAGTCTCCTTTTTATTGTTTTTATGGAATAAATCTTTATTGTTTCAGGTCAGGCAACCGCAGGCAGGTGCAGCGGTTCGCTTTCGCATTACAAATAATAAGTTTTCCTAAGATACTTATGAATTAATTTTTCTCCCCGAATGTCCCACACGAGGGAATTGGGCCATGCGGCGACCATAGCATTATGCCGCAACAATAGCATCATGCCGCGTCGCTGCACACTGCTCGCTTTACAGTCCACGGATTTGCTACCTGTGAGAACACACTATGGGCTTAATACTTTCAGTTAAACTCATCAGAAAACATCTCTTTAATAATTATGAACTCAGTTTTCTAATTAATTTTATCCATATAGAAATAAAACAAAAAGTCTTTTTTGAAAAATACAAAGCGAAGTAGTAATATTATAGTAGTTTAACACTTCTTAAGTATCTATATCGCTAATAAAAACTTAAGTATTTTTAAGCATGATTTAAATTTTACTTTAAGAGAGGCAAAAGGTAAAGAGAAGGAATTTGCGACGAATGCTACTCCCAGAGATTAAAAATTATCTTTTTTCACTCCGTGTGCATCGATTTTATCCAGCAAAAGCCATCTCAACAATATATAACAAATATTTTGTAAATATTATTTGTAAGGGCACAAAGATACAATACGTGTATTAGTAGATTTACTAGGTTTTACCCAAGGTTAGACTCGCAACCGTTTTCTATAGAAACCTACCAATATTTAAGTATTTTTTTTATTATGTAGCGAACAACGGGGCAGGTGGGTCCTAAATGGTAAGTGAACACCGCCAATGGACAGCCGCGCTATAGTCTGCGCATTGGTTGTGTTGCCGGCTTTTAACGCCGCTTAAACAGTATTAAGCAACAAACTTCAAAAATACACCACTCTGTAGAATCAAATGCCTGCAGAAATACCTATTTCCAAACCAATAAGACCTGAGGACCTTCTAAAAAAGAGCGTAGGTACCTATCACTCAAAGGTCAGCAAATCGTGCCCGCGGCCCACGAAGGGCTGCGGGTCTTCATGGATGGAGGCTTATCTTAAGTGAGCCTTCTGCTCATTTGCCTTCGTTTTCATGAAAAACACAGGTTTTACTAAATAAAAAACATAAGCGGCGTAAAAAGCCGGCACCACAACCAAGCTCGGACTGTGACGCGGTTGTTTATGGGCGGCGATGTTATCTTACCATTTATAAGATTATTTATGAGATTTTTAATAAAAAAATAATAAAACATAGCATAAAATCCGTTTTTGGAATGCCTCCAAAACGCTTATGCGTCTCATTTCCCAATTTTGCCTAAACAGTAAATATATCACAATATTAGGCCACCTTACTATAACAAATCCCATGTTTTTTATCTACATTGAATGTCAACACAATACCTTCTAATATAGTTGGCAAACAGTATCAGAACATCTTAATAAAACTGATTTGATTTGGTACACCCCTTTTCCGCAACTAAGTCAAATAGGCCATTCACAAAGACACTCGGAAATCTATTATATTTCAATTGAAATAACGACTATAATCCTCTAGCAAGAAAACATTTGCTAAAGTTTCTAACTAATCAAAAAGGCCGCAAGTTTTGTTTCTTGTTTTGCTACTATCGTATGTTTCGGTATGTGATAAGGTTTAAATCCGCGTATTGTATATTCAAGTGCAATAAAATTGAAAGGAAGACACAATTACTGTCAATTTAGATGATTTAGACAAGAGTGGGATTTTCGGCCACTCTCGACTATCAAGGCCAATGGGACCTATCTGGGACACTACCGGCAACGCACCCGCGACTCTGCAAGGGCTGAGGGTGTCATTGGGCGGCGGACAGCTTGCCCCAGGTGAGCCTCCTGCTCGTTTGCCATCGATACTATAAAAAAGAACACTTCGAATAATTTCTTGACTGACAAATAAAAAAATACAGTAAGTTTTCGTTCCAAATAAAAGATTTTGTAAGTAAGATCATAGGTACCAATAGGTTTGTGTTGTTAAAAGGTAATCCAATGGTTTTTAAACTATTTTTTTATAATCTTTTATTTTTTTAAATATGCCTTTGTAATAAGGAAACTTATAGGGGCATTAGATGAACAAATTCAAATTAAAATCATTTTAGATTTTTTAGTATTTTGAGTTCTGTATGACTGAAATAGATTTCGGTTTATGTCAATAAAAGTAACGCCTTTTGATTTTATTATTGACCTCTCGAAGGGTACACATTGTACTTAGCACACTGTATTTTTTTTTATTGTAATGTTTCCTAATAATATGAGACCAAAAATTATGTAATGAATCTTTAAAGGCGTAAATAGTGTATTATCAAAAAAATATATAAGTATACCTACTATTCTTACAAGAAAAACGCGAACTGTGGCGCAGTTGTCTATGGGCGGTGGTGTTCTCTTACCATATAGGAGACCCTCTGCTCCGTTGTCCGCTATACTATAAAAAAATCCTTTTTCTAGAAGTTGATTTATTACTAAACACGGGTTTAAAATGTTAGAAAGATGATCAACTTAAGACAACTGATGGGGTCTAAATAACTAGCAATATTATAATTGCATATTAATACAAGCATCGCCATCTCTGATCGCATAGTGAAACTAAACTATTAGTGAATTGTATTACATATTACAAAGTTTACCTATGTTAAACTTATTTTTCCACTAAGATCTATTAATTAGTTTAAAGTTATTATGTCATGACAATTTCTTAACTTCTTTTTAATTTACCCCGTCAATGTTAACATTAAAACTAGAATTGTATCATATATAGTTATTTGTGGTCGTTAACACTGATGTTGCGCTAAAAGATCTGGATTTGAGTCCCAAGAAAACGAACAGTTCAGTTAGGTTGGCACAACAGGTTGATACTTTAAGGCCAATAAAAAAATGAGAGAAAGCAATGAAAAAACAATTGCTTTTTGTTGTGATTTTACTTGCAATGTTATTCATAAAATTCAATTGTAAAGTCGAATGAATATTAGTGATATTAAAAGACGATTAATTATAATAGAAATCATATTTAAGTTTTTTTAAATTAAGCCTACGTATGTAAATTTTTTTTTGGGTGTAGCGGAGCACACAACGGAGGACAACGGAGCTATTGGGTCTTCTAACGTTGTGTTGCCGGAATTTTATGTCGCTTAGGCGGTATTTGTAAGGGACTCTGATATCCTCACCCAGCGAAACATAGTAGAAGTACCGTTTGTTTATTCACGCTGAACATTCTGTGAGCTAGTGGTATCACTTCGGACGAGCCGGCCCAGTTAGTGCGTCAGCATGTTTGGTTCTCCTATGAATGCGACAGTACTAAGGCTATTGTAAAGCCATTACAGAGATAGAATAGATTAAATTATATCTATTCGGACCAGGATTCGCACCCGCTATCTCTCGATTCGGAATAATTAAAAAACAACTTAGCTACCAGGTTATTTTTCGCTGTATATATGGAATGAATCCAGTAAAAACACCTTTAGATACATTAAGCATACCTACCTTCCGTTTAATTCTACCACCTACTGCGAAAACTGGGGTTTACCTCCTCCCGTTTAATTAATTAGGAAAAATTCAAGCCATTCCGCCAGCGAGATCATAAAAATTAATGTTTCGACCGTTCAATTAAGAGCACTAAACGATAATGTTAATTAAAATTTCCTATAAAATAATTAAAGAAGTAACGTTTCAAATTCAAATAGTTCTTTGCTATTTTAAATTATTGACACGTTAAAGGAGAGGGACGGGAGTATAGCCCTCTCACTCTCGGCGACATGGCGTGTGTCAAATGGCAACTCCCACGGCATTGCAACAGAGGCGCACTTGGATTTCATTCAAGAGTTTTCTGTATTAGAAGGATTCACTTTTAACAACTATATTCTTTCACCTTTGGGAGAGCCACGATGAAGAATATACTAACGCACTAAATGGGCCGGCTCGTCCGAAGAGACAACACGAGCTCAAATAATAATCTGCGTGAAATGGTAGTTGTACCTAGGTGCTTTGAAACGGTGCGTCTACTGTGTTTCGTTGAGTGAGAGAGATATCGAAGGATCTTAAAGGTGCCGCTTACCAATATCCAAACCAGTGGCGGTGGTCTTCTTTTACTATATAGGAGACCCACCTGCTCCGTTGTGCGCTATATCATAAAAAACTCATTGTATTAAAGTAGAATATAATTTATTGCTACTGATGTAGGTAAGAAAAAAAAAAGGAAAAGGAATCCTTCCAAACCGATTTTGTTTCGTGAAGTCTCCGACAGGTATCTTTGGAGCTCCGAAGGAGACCTATGTCGAGGCCTATGTCCAGCAATGGACGTCCTACGGCTGAAATATATGATGGTGATGATCATGACTCGTGAGTTTGGTTGTAATTAAGGTACAGGATCAGTCACATAAAAAAGTTTTCTATTGAATTTTTCTTACAGATATCCCGTTCGTATTTGATTCAAAGCACATATGCACTTCTGGGCACAACACTTAACTTCAGTACAGCGGTTAACTTCAGCATTCTCCTAAACAAGTAGGTATATTAAATCTAAAAAATATTCATGTGTTCCATCACTAGCTGCGAATGCATTTTCAGTTGAATTACGTGTAATTTATCTATTTGTAGTAGGTTATAAAATACATAATAAACGATTGATCTAAATTATAGGTAAAAGAAAGTAGAAGTTATGCAATTAGATCAGTTAAAACATTTTAACAGCCCATGGACACCATGAAAGCCCTTGTGCATTGCCACCTGGCTAGAAATAGACACTACAGCCTAAAGTTAAATTAAACAAAACAACATAAAATTGTTTGAAAATTTTATGACAATGATAACGTCACCGTAACTATTTTGCTTTAATATGTTCGGAAACTTTAAATTTGGACATAAATGCTTTTTTCTCTATATTTTTCAATATAGTGCATACCCATATTTTTCAATTTGTTATATTTTCTTAATTGAATTGTATTAAATCCTTTTAAATGAAAGCATCAAATGGGTAATGAGCAGTATTACATTGTAAAAGTAAAAGTAGATACATACGTTTACACTTTCCATAATAGCCAGCAACGCACCCGCTTCTCTGCAAGGGTTTCCATGGACGGAGAACCGCTTGCCCTAGGTGAACCACCTGCTCGTTTACCACCGATGATATGAAAAAAACATATAGTATTATTTCTGACCGACACGAAAGAGCATGGACTCCTAGAACAAGTTTTCTTAAAACTTAAATGAAGTCCTTAACAATAGTGACAACGTTATGTAACTACGTACGAATTTTGCTGAATAAAAAGGGTTTTATTATTGATTTTGATTTGACTTTCGATATGGTTTGTTTGATGAGTCCGCCTCTGAGCGCCGCCGCACGACATTCGGCGTATACTGGCATTCTTTAAATAACAACTTGTTTATAAAACACCATTCCCGGCGGCGGTACTCGCTTTTAGAATTGCGCTTTTTTACCCATTGGTGCTTGCAACTTTGTCTCTTGTT
This sequence comes from Delias oraia, assembly GCA_018230265.1. NCBI lineage: Eukaryota > Metazoa > Arthropoda > Insecta > Lepidoptera > Pieridae > Delias > Delias oraia. The sequence goes on from DWCF01001032.1 coordinate 34,880, forward strand.
ATATCATTAAAACCCAAAGTAATCGGCATGTCCTATGCTATCAAAATTTCGATAAAATTCGACAGAGCATTAAGGCT